>CAUYTI010007409.1:0-12366 GCA_963575145.1 Galago senegalensis | reverse complement strand
ACTTAGTTCTTAATATCTGATAAATAACATAATTAAAATATTTGCACGTAGAGATTGCCATGTTTCAGTCAATGACCTTGTTTACTACCTTATTGAGAAGTTTGAGCACAGCCAATTCAAATGCCCTGCTTCCCGTCTTCTCCTTGTGAAGTCTGTGTCCCGTCTTCCTTTGCTTGCACTTGGAGTTGGAGAACACAGCCTTCTAAGCTGTGCTCACACTCTGCCCTGACGCTTGTTCTATTCCTGTTTTCTCGGTTAATGACGGGCACAATCATCCTTATCCTCTTAAGTCTTCAATCACTTAAAAAGAAAAGCTTCTCAAAGCATAATTCTATATTCTCCACCTACTTACCTTAAATCTATCCTTTGGAATTCTATCTTCGCCCCTGCTGACCCCCAGAAATCATGGAAGAGGTGCCAAGTCTGAGGAACCCGTGGCCCCGGGAAGCTCCACTGCACTTGATGGAAATTCTCTCTCACAGATTCCCACGGACACCAGTGCATTTTTTTTTTTTGCTTGATAATTTTCTGTTTCTTTTCTGTATCCTTTCATTGATTTTTTGTCTACTCTCCCCTATACCTAGAGTTTCTCCACTTTCCTAAGTTTCTAGGTTTGGGGCTCTCTCACCTGCCTCTCTTCTGTTTCTTGTTTCCCTTGCTGGGTCAACCTCTTCATGGATTTATTTGTCATCTTTTCTGAGGGCCTTCCAAGTTCCCCTTTCTGACACTAACGTCATGGCAGCCCCAGGTGGGCACTTCTGGCCGGTTTCTGGATCTCTTTACCTGTCCATGCAGTCGTTCATCCTATTGACTGAGAAGCTGCCACAGGGCAGGTCCTGCTGTAGGGCTACACACACAGCAGTGAACAGAACAAGGCCCTGTCCCACAGAGCCGCATATAGTGACAGCAGAATGCAGAGCAAATAAAAAAAATCAGGGGGGCGATAAGGGCGTAGGGAAAATAAATCAAGGAAGAGGATAGAGCGTGATGGGAAGTGTGGGGACTTACACTGGCTATCGGTGAAGTTTCTGTGCAGTGACAATCAGGAATCTGAAGGAAGGGACAGTGCCAGCCGTGTTCCTGCTTTGGGCGAAGTGTTCCTGCTGAGAGAACAGGCCCTGAGTTACTGGTGGAAAATGTTCTTAGGATGTAATAAGCAAAAGATATGTTCTCCCCTCTTTCTCTAAATGTTCTCAATACAGAGATAACACAGATATTCTCAATATCGAGAGAGATTGAGAGAGAGAATAGAGGGGGAAAAGAGATACAGTGATAGCTCTCTGATGTTACCATTCACATATACGTAACACACGCACATATAACCTCGCGTCTTGCCATCTCTTACACACATACACCACATATGGAAAAATCACGGCAAAGAGAGCAGGGCTCAGATTACAGGTGGTCTAGGGGGCATCGTGAGGATCTTAGACTTTTTCTCCAAATTAGAGGAGAAGCCTTTGAAGAGTTCTGAGCACAGAAATAACAAGATCTGACTTATACTTAAAAAGAAACATTTTGGTTGTTTCAAGACGAAACGACTGTATGTACTCAAGAGTGGAAGCAACTAGACCTTTTAATAATGTGACACGAAATGTAACAATTAAGAAAAAGTGAAAGCTGGTACCAAAATGGCAAAGATGCAACTTGCAAAAAGTGGCAAGGTTCAGGATCTGTTTTTAAAGAAGGCCTGAAAGAGTTTGCTGACCAACTTGACTACCTTATAAAGGAAAGCGATCAGTCAAGAATAACTGGATGGCTGGGCCGTAGAAACTGGGACAAAGAAGTTCTCATTTATCATGAAGCAAAAGTCTGGGTTGAACAGGTTTTGGAGTGTGGTGAAATCAGGAGTATGGTTTTAAAGATATTAAATATGATCTATCTACCAGACTTCTGAGAGGAAATGTCAATGAAGTGTTTAGACATACAAATCTGGAGTTCAAAGGTAAGGCGAAGCAAACTATAGAAACGTGGTATGTGTAAACAAAGATATATTCAAGTTACTGAAGTGGATACCATCTCTAGGAAACAAGCATAGATAAAAACAGGAACAAGTCCCAGCGTGAGGACAGAGCTCTGGGACACTCCGTGCTTAAAGGTCAGGAAGGTGAGGGGTGATGAGAAAGGCCTCCTGAGATCTGGAGCAGTAAGCTAGTCTGTCAAAAGAGAAAGTATTGCTGATTCCTGGTGATTCCTTCCACCAGGAAGAGATGGAGCACTGAATTTAAGAACCTGGAAGTCATTATTGACATTGATAGGAAAAACAAAGCCTGGCAGGGTGGTGAACGCAACCTTCCTTGGGAAGGATCTGGAAAGGAAAAAGAAAAAAATGGAGACAGGAAAAAGAAGTAACTGGTCCAAGAAGTTTTGTTGTAAAAGGGAGGTGACTGGAGGGTTGGAGGAAGTAGCTTTGTGTTTGCTGGAGGGAATATGAGTCCAACAACGGCATTTTTATTTTTTTATTGTTGTGAAGAGATCACACGATGTTTGCATTCTCCTAGAGTCCAATCAGTAAAGAGGGCAAAGTTGATGCCAGAGAGAGGATTATGGTAGTGTGATATCCTGTGTCCTTGCCCGTGTAGGAAGGTTGGGATTCACAACATTGTGGAAAGTTGGTTTTAGAAAGCAACATAAATGCTTTACCCATTGTAGCAGAATAAAGAGCTTAGTTAGTAAATACAGATGTAAGCATGTAATTCATTCAATGACAGAGAAGTGTGAAGTTCTGCTGGGATTACTTCTAATTTCCCAGTGAAGTAAGAGGATTATCATCTCACAGTAGGGAGGGAAAGAAGATTTGGAGATTTGAGGAGAGAGGGGAATCTGTATCTAAGATAGTGACTATTGAATGCGTTTGACTGCAACATAAAGTAAAAAATATCACTCCTGTCACACACACACACAACTGAAATAAGAGTTTCAGGAGATAATACTCTTACTCTTACTTCACTTCTGTTTTATTCACAAAAGGCAGATCGAGACTTACCACATCATTTTGTGACACTAACGGGTTGCAATGTGCAGTTTGAAAAACATTCATCTAGAAACATTGAAGGGGAAATTTTCTACAGAAATGTAATAGGATTCCTGTGTAACAATCCAGCCTGATAAAACGAGAATGTAAAGTAAGACTGATCAGGACAATCAAAATCAAAATCATCTTCACTTCCCTACCTCCCGCTGAGATCCCTATTTATTCTCAAATCATCAGTTTTCTTCCCTTTCCCCATTTCTTTAATTCTCTCCATCAACTGGCTGCAAAACTTTTAAGTGATTCTGCCTTTAACCTCTCACCAGCATCCGTTATTTTTCCATTGGTTTTACAACAGTTCAGGCCTGTATTTCATTCCTTTCCATCTTCTATTTTGTTTTCCTTTTCTTATTATGATAATAATGGCTGCTCAAAATAAGAAATTTATTTTAAAAAGACCAGTAATCAAAGGAAATAAAAATCAATCACAACCTCACTATTTAAGAGATCATCTAGCTTCATTTGTTGGTATATTTACTTATAGTCATTTTACATACATACATACTATATAGTTTTTCCTATAATTACATATAGAGAATTATGTAACCTTGTTTTGTAACGTTGCTTGTTTTTAAGATAACACATTGTGAATTTCTGCCCACATCATAAAAATCATATTTAACCATAGTTGCAGAGTGTTACTGTTTTACTACACGCCACGTATCTCCCAGACCCTGGACTGCAGGGAGCAAAATTTGTCAAGGGCTTTAGCTGCTGTGCTCTGAAATTGATTCATTGCTCAGTTTACAAATCCACACTTCCTAGTCAGTAACTAAATATAAGGAAAGGTACTTAGGGAAGCTCACTTCAGGGAGACTTGGGATTTCTCTGACTAGGACTTGGGCTTGAGGTATTCCTGACAGCTCTGCAGACCTTTCTCAGAACCACACACAATTTCCCTTCTTCTTTCCCTGAGGATCAGACTTGCATGAGCCTGAAGGATTCTCTGCTTCTCCCAGCTCCTTTCCCATTTTCTCTCAGGGGCCTTTCTATTCCCCTAATTTCTATACACTTAAACCCATTTTGGCATCTGTGTCTCTAACCCAAATCAACAAACATTTTGGTTGTTTTCAGGTTTTTATTCTGTATAACCAGATTAAGTCTCTGCTTGGTCAACATTTATCACAGCAATTCCTCTGTTCAGAGCCCCTGGAGGCCTCGCCTTGATTTGCTGAATGAAGCCCCAGTCCTTTCTCACCTCTACCCTGTTCCCAGCCCATCTTTGCAAAGCTCTAGGCTCCTGTCTAGCCCAGGGCCTGCTCACCAAGCTCTACTCCTCACCCCTACCCATTCTACCCAGTTAGATGACTCCTTCCTTAGGGATCCCCGGACTTTTCCACCCCAGTATTCATTTCTTTCTATTTTAAAGATCATAGAAAGGTATTTGTATGCAATGTTTTCACTCTTCTTGATATATTAAAAGGAAGGCTATATAGTTAAGTGGTGGTTTATATGAGAGTCTGGAATCAGACAGACCTGCTTTGTTATATTATCAACATTAAAAACAAAACAAAACACTGAGATTTTTCTCTCTGTGGGAAATACTGAACTACACAACACTACTTCAAGTTTGTTGTTTGTTTCTAATTCTAAGACTTCCCAAAGCCTTATTATGTTAGTACTTTGTGACTTCCAAGTCCAGCACTGATACCTTATGGAGCTTATCCCAAATTTATTTGATTATAAAATCTTTTCAAAAACAGATTATCTCTAGAAAGCAGGTTCTTGATACACACTGGGAAAAGGTAAAAGTTGTCACAGAGTTTTGCCTGTCTGACTTTTACAGTATTATACGAATTCTTCTCTGGTAGTTATTTGTATATTTCTCGTCCATTTGTCTGCCTTAGATTTTCATAAGGTGGTGAAAATAATGGGTACTGTTGAATTGAGAATGTCAGAATTTGGCAACTATGAATTCTGCAATAAACATTCTCATGTAAATATTTTTGTTGTAAGGGGAAGAAGCCCAAGTGCCCATTGACCCATGAATGGATTACTACATTGTGGTATATGTATACCATGGAATATTATACAGCCTTAAAAAGATGGAGACTTTATCTCTTTTATGTTTACAGGGATGGAGCTGGAACATATTCTTTTTAGTAAAGCATTTCAAGAATGGAAGAAAAAGTATCCAATGTACTCAGCACTATTATGAAACCAATATCTAATCACCCACACTTCCATATGAAAAATAAAACACAACTATAGCCCAGGATGAAGGAGGGAAGAGGAAGGGGAGGGGAGGAGGGGAGGTTGTAGGGATGGTGGGTAATTGGTGGGACCACACCTATGGGGTATATTGCAAGGGTACATATCAAATCTATTAAGTGTAGAGTATAAATGTCTTAACACAACAATTAAGTAAGTGAGGTGAAGGCTGTGTTAACTAGTTTGATGTAAGCATTCCAAATTGTATATAAAATCAGCACATTGTACCCTATAAATGCATTAATGTATACAGTTATGGTTTAATAAAAAATTTTTGAAAAGAGAGAATGTCAGAATTAGTAGCTTCATGCTCTACAGTAACACTTGGCCCCAGAGACAGTTAGTTTGCACCTCCCTTCAGTAGTTTCTTTGCAGCTCTTTTCATGCGGTAGTACCTTTGAGGCTGGCAAAATTACCTTGATGCTGACAACAAGCTTTTGTTAACATGGGCTAAACATTTTTTTTTAAACAAATCACTTTATTGGAGGAACAGTGTAATGGGATGAATAGAAAGATAGAGGTGCGTTTCAAGGGCAGGAAGGCCGGAGACAGCTGACTCTCAGTCGTGAAAGGCACTGGGTAGCACAGGGACGGCCAGTTTAGTCAGGCTTTTTTTCATTTCCAAGAGTATGTTTGTCAAAAAGGTACTCTGCCAGGCCAGCGTCCGGGGCCCCCATCCTGACCAGGTTGTGCACGTGGTCACCTAGTTCCTTGATGGATTTCACCTGCTCGTGCAGGTAGTGGGTTTCCAGGAAATCGCACAAATGGGGGTCACCTTTTTCTGAGGCCAGAGCGTGCAATTCCAGCAACGACTGGTTCACGTTCTTTTCTAAGAGCAGGGCACACTCCATGGCGTGCAGCCCGCTTTCCCAGTCGTCCTGGCCCGGCTTCTGGATGTCCTGCAGGCAGATCCGGCCTCCTCGCTGGTTCTGCAGCCTCATCAGCTTCTCCGCGTGCTCCGTCTCCTCCCGAGACTGGTGAAGGAAGTACCTGGAGAAGTTGTTCAAGGCCACATCATCTCGGGAGAAGTAATAGGCCATAGACAGGTACACGTAGGACGCATAGAGCTCTAGGTTGATCTGGTGGTTGATGGCGGCCTCGGAGTCAGGGTGGTAGTTCTGGCGCACCCGGGAGCTGGTGGCTGCGGGTCCGAGAGGATCCCAGGAGGAGGCTGCAGCCATCGGGCGGCAGGGCGCGGTCAGCCGGGGGCCAGAGGGCAGCACGCGGGCCCAGCGAGGCAGGAGCGTGAAGGCGCCGCGGGTGCCGCTCAAGGACACCAGGGAGAGGCTGGTGTGCTTGGAGAGGAACCAGAAACTGGACAGCATGGCTCCTCCTCTTTGGAAATGGGGAAACTGAGGCCAGACTGGCTCAGTGCCTGGCCGGGAGCCAAGTGGTCAGGTCTGAATGCGGAGAACGCGGCCCTAAGCGACGGCTGCTGTGTCACACACCCCTTCCCTTCCAGGGGCGCAGAGTTCCATGTGGCCTGCAGCCGGTGTCGCCATGGGGACGAGCCTGGGACTGTGCCTCGGGAAGCACCAAACATTCACCCCTGTTGTAGACTCAAGATTTCTACTCTTGGGCTTTTGTAATTCATGATTTCACCAAAAGTGCTGTCAACAGAGCAGGCACTGTGACTTGCCAGTGGGCGGGAGACTAATCTTCCTTTCTCTCTGCCCTTTCCCTGTCCAGAGACCAACAGGTGGGAGCAGCAAGGCAGTGAAAGGGAGTAAAAAAAGAGGTCACCATCAATTGTGTGGGGCAGGAAGGGTCCGCCTCCAAAGAGAGTGTTTATAAACTGGCTTCCAGACTATCTATTTATTTATTGAGACAGAATCTCACTCTGTCACCTTGGGTAGAGTGTGGTGACATCATAATTCACAGCAACCTCAATTCTTGGGCTTGAGATATCTTCTTGCCTCAGCCTCCCAGTGGCGGGGAGGACAGGTGCCTGCTGCAACATCTGGCTAGTTTTTCTATTTTTAGTAGATACCGGGTCTTTCTTGCTCAACTCCTGGGCTCAAGCGATCCTTCTGTCTTGGCCTCCTTGAGTGCTTACAGGCATGAGCCACCGGACCGGCCTCCTGGTTATTTTAACAAATTTAAGTATGGAAATAATTGCCAGTATAATGGACAAAATTTCAAGTGTCTGTAACAAAATACTACTTTCTTTTAAAACATATTTTTAAATTTATATATAAAATTAATCTTCACTGTAAAGAAATCAGATACTGTAGAGACCTAGGAAGAATATCAATACTGCCCCTAAATTTGATGTTAGGCTTTGGTCTTAAAAGAATATATATATATATACACACAGTTGTTTTGGGCATTGAAAAAATGATGAGCTCAAAGAAGAAAATTCAAAACATCCCTAATTTCTTTCTCCATCCAGAGAGAACCATTGGAAAAATGTTGGTGGTAATTCTCAGAGACTTAAAAAAAAGAATCCTGAAAAATATATATTACAGACACATAAAAGTTAATACAGTAGAATCTCTGAGTTGACCACCCAAGGGACTATAACAAACTGGACGACATGTACAGATGGTCAGCATAAGGGCCTTAGGCCTAACACACTGATGCACGTACAGGTGGTGTATGTGGAGTCTGGGAAAATTAGGCAATTTAAGGAGTTGGTCATTGGAGGGAAGTGGTCAACTATGGAGGTTCTACTGTAAATACATTTCAGCAGCTTTATAGAGATAGAGACATGAAGTAAACTTCAGATAAAGTGTACAGTTTGATAGGGCTTGACACACGTAGACATCTGTAAAACCATCCCCCAAATCAAGATAATGAGAATGTTCATTTTTCTTTGTACTTTGTAATCTCTTGCTCGTGCCTGTTTCTGACTCATCCCAGCCACTGAGAAGCATTTCTCATTATATAGATTAGTTTTTCTTTCCTCAAATTTCATATAAAAAGTGTGTATTCCTTTTTGCCTGCTATTTTTCAATCAGCATAATTTTAAGATCTACTTATGTTGTAGCTCATGTCAATAGTATCCTATCGATATTTAGTTCCTCTTACTGCAGAACAGTAATCACGTGGATAGATGGCAATTTGTTTATCTTTTCATCTGATAATGAACCTTTTGATTGTTTATAGTTCTTTAAAAGAAAGCTGTTATGGACATCCCTGTACAAGTCATTATAGGGTCAGATGATCTCATTGCCCCTGAGCAAATACCTTGTTGTGGAATGGCTGGATCATATGATAAGTAACCCTTTCATTTGTAAAGAAAATGCCAAACTGGTTTCCAGCGTGATTATGCCACCATTTCACATTCCCATCAGCAGCAGATGAGAGTTCAGCTTCCTTCACATGTTTGCTTACAGTTGGGATTGTCGGCCATTTAATTTTTCTTTAAAATTAAAAACTTTAAGGGAAGCCACTCTAATGGGTGTTTCATTGTGTTTTTAATTTGCATCTCCACCATGATTGGTGATACCGAATATAGTTTCTCCTACTTTCTGTCAGTCATAAATTTTTTGGTGAAGTGTTATGTTCAAGTATTTTGCATATACATATATATATATATTCATGTGTGTCCCCATTTATATATTAAGCCATTTTATACAGTTGTTTTATTTCTTATGGTTATTATCTGGATTTTTGATACATTACTTCTTCTACTCAGGCCTTCAATATATATCCTTCTCTATATTACTTTTTTTCATTGTGCAAGTCAGATCATTTCTAGGTTAGTTTCCTCAGTTGCTCAGTTGTAAATTTGGGATACTACTTACCTCCCATGAATAGCTGAAAGAATGAAATAAGAAAATGCATACAGATCACATAAATCACAGTGGAAAGACTTCTATAGCTTACAAAGAAAGTTTACACATATTATGTTGTTGCTCTCACATATGAGTAGTGAGGTTGAAATCCTGTTATGATTTCAGGATTAGGGAAGTGTCACATGTGCAGTTGTGAAGTAAGCTCCCTGCTCTCAAACGAGCTTCTTAAAGTGTACCACGAACAAAAGGGGACACTTACAATTTTGCTGTGCTTACACTCTGCTATTAGAATGTCATTGATGCCCACCAGGCCATTTATCACGGATTGTACTTCTCTCTATCCATCTTTGCTTCTTTGCTTTTATATTCCCCAATTTTTGCTACCTTTAAAATCCGGGTCCCTAAAGAGAAGTTATGAAAATGATTGTTCAGAGTGGTGTTAAATGCCAACTGCTGCTACTAGTCTTTTAGGAAAGTTGGTGCTCTTCATATGACTGTTTATCCCCAAAGCAATAAAATACACAGATATAAAACAAATGTAATACAAGGAAGGTAATGAAAAGCAGTCCCATAAAACATGACGCACATTTCAATGCCCACGTTAACCTGTCAAGAATACTTCTTTTTCCCATTATAGAGTTTGCCCTATAATTTGCTAGACTTTGAAGATGCAAGGATCTGGTGAGTGTTAATGTTCGTTGTATTGTCATTTTGATTTCTCGTATTCACAGCAAATTTAATATTCTAACAAAATATAAACTGGGAGCATCAACTCTTGCTCTTCACAGCTCGTTTCTTTCTTAGTTTTAGTGGCTTCGTGCTTCTCTGGGGTTCTTGCTGCTTTTTCACTTTCCTCTCCTCTCATCCAAACTTCTTTGCGATCTTGAAATTTCACTCCCTAATGTGTCCATTTCATTTTTTAAAGTCTCATCAACTATGTTACCTTCTCTATAAGGTGTTATATGACACCACTCAGAATTAATCACTACTTTTTTTGGTGTCAATCTTTGCTTATATCAAGAGCATATCATGATATATTCCTTGTATATATGTGTGTATATGTCTGTGTTTATGTATAGTTATGTCTTTAAGGGCAGAGCCTATTATCTTATTCATTTTTAAATCCCCGGGCCTAGTCCGTCATTTGACACATATTACAAAATGAACACACAGTGAAGCTTTACAAATGCCCAAATGAATTGGGAAAGAAATTTTATGTAACAAATCAGATTAGCCTAATATAATTTTGTAAAGTACACTTTGTAAAGATGTCTTTAACTGAGATTGTGCAGAAGTCTGTGTACTTTGGTAGTTTTAGTCTCTAAAGGACTAACAATGTTCACTCTCTTCTACTTCATAGACATACTAAACAACTATTTATTACGTATGTAAAAATGTTTTCCCAGGAGGAAATTAAAGAACTATATGATTGTGGATTGTTCTTTCTAGGGCATATTTTGATTTATGTACTATATAGACCACATTTTACATATAGTTGTTTTAAGCACCTGATTTTAAATATCAAACACTTTTTAGAATTTACAGTCTAAAAATAAAGAACACTCTTTTACTTTAATAGATGAGAGTACAGTTACAAGTAATCAGAAAAAGGAAAGATACAAAGTCTCCCCATTATATTTGCATATATAATGAAGACATTTTTATCCTTTTCTCATTTCTATTCCTTCTGTCTTTGCCATACGAAGGTCAGTCACCTAAGCAGCTCTTCATTTTCATTACTGATTCAGGTCCCTTCAAAACTTGTTTCCTGTCAGAAGCCTGTAATAAGATGAAGTAAGAGTGGAGATAAATCCATTGATCACTATAGGTTGTGGGCTTGCTGCTAATGGAGTATTTGAGGGTTTTGACTAGAGAATAATAGAGAGTTTTGCCTTGGGAAATGAAAAAGCATATAATGTATGCATTGCTATTCTGAGTTATCACCGAAAAAGCTCTCAGAATTCTAAAGGTTGGACTCTACAGAAATATACTATTTTGCCTTATCCGGGATCCTCTAAAAACTGGGAAACCCGGCAAATGAGTCAGCACAAATTTCCAAATGCAGAGCATGCTGTGTCTAAAACCACAAGAGTTCCAGCAAATCTGTTTTATTCATTCATTTATCTAGGGTTGGAAGTACAAGATGCAATAAGACTTTCTTTACCTTGAAAGAGATGTGGGCATGCCTTAAACTCTTGGACGCCTAAAACTTCACCAACATCTTAACTACTGCTTACTTCCTAACCTTTTAGTTGATTATACAGATTATCTTTTTTACTCATCACCTTAGTGCTGTGATTCCTACGTGATGTTCTGTGAAGATCTAGGTGTGTTTGGATTTATTGTGACAGAGACCAGGCAAATTATCATATCTCTGGAGCAAGACTGTGAATAAATACATCCTGCTGTCTGTCCCAGGTGAATGTAAACTGACTCAATTAAACTCTGTATCCAACAATGCTCAGAGATCTGGGCATTTTTCCTTCTAAAGTTTATGATTACTGAAGCAAATATCCGTAGGTCATTTTGGGAAAGGAAAGAGTGAATTATAACACATGTATATACATGTCATAGAGTGGCACCTGAGTTGTTTCCACATCTTTGTGATTGTGAATTGTGCTGCTACAGACATTCAAGTGCAGGTACCTTTTATATAAAATGTCTTTTTTTTTCCCTTTTGGTAAAAGCCCAGTAGTGGGGCTGCTAGATCCAATGACGGGTCTACTTTTAGTTCTTTGAAGTATCTCCATAGTGCTTTCCATGGAGGTTGCACTAGTTTGTAGTTCTACCAGCAGTGTGTGAGAGCTCCTAACTCTCTGCATTCATGCCAACATTTATTGTTTTGAACCTTTTCGTAAATGCCATTCTCACTAGAGTTAGGTGATATTTCATTGTGATATTGGAAAAACTCTTCTAGAGAGTAACCTAGGCAAAACATTTATGAAGATGACCCTAAAAATAATAACAGCAATTACAACAAAAACATACATGGGACCTTATAAAATTAAAAATCTTCTGGATGGCCAAGGAAACAATCAATAGTTAACAGACAACCTACAGAATGGGAGAAAATATTTGCCTGGTTTACATCTAATAAAGGGCTATTAACCAGAATCTACAGCAAACTCAAGCAAATCAGCAAGAAAGAAATCAAACAACCTAATTAAAAAGGGGGGAAAAGACATGAACAGAAACTTTTCAAAAGAAAATAGATTAATGGCCAACAAACATAAGGAAAATGTGCAATTTCTTTTTTTTTTTTTTTTTTTTTTGAGACAGAGCCTCAAGCTGTCCCCCTGGGTAGAGTGCCATGGCATTACAGCTCACAGCAACCTCCAACTCCTGGGCTCAAGCGAGTCTCCTGCCTCTGCCTCCCAAGTAGCT
>CAUYTI010007406.1:0-27680 GCA_963575145.1 Galago senegalensis | reverse complement strand
GAGAGGTCCTGGCCTTAGCCTTAGCTTCCCCCATAATCACCTACATGGACTGGAAATTTGCTGCACACCAGGCGCTACGCTTGCCTAGCACTTGTTTCACCTTGAATCCTAAATGCAACCTTAGGAGGCAGGTGTGGTCCTGTAAAGCAAAGCAAAAACAGGTGAAGTTATGTGGATCAAGGACAATAGACACTTTCCCACATAAGGTCTCAGCCCCTCCCTATTTTCTCATGCACTCCCAACCGTATATCGGGCCCTAAGACCTGGAGGCAGTTCTCAGTCCAGGACAATAGACACTTTCCCACACAAGGTCTTAGCCCCTCCCTATTTTCTCATGCACTCCTAACCGCATATCGGGCCCTAAGACCTGGAGGCAGTACTCAGTCCCTCCCCATACCAGCGCCGAAAGTAACCGCTTTGAAAATTTTCTCAGGCAAAGAATGCCCAGCAACTCTGCGAGCCTTAACTCCCCCAATCACAAACTGCCTCATGCCCTCACCCCACCTGCGTGTAATCTGCTTGTGTATAATCTTAGCTTTATAAGCAGCCTGTAACAGCCTCTCGGGGTTCCTTCCCGAGCGGCTGAGGAACCCTGACGCGTTGACAAATAAACCAACCTCTTACTTTTTACATCAACCTGTGCTCATAAGTGGTCTTTGGGTGAGCGACCCCCGGGGTTGGGCACAACATAATCATACCCACGTGAAAAATTGTCCCAGTAACTCCTGGTGGTTGTCAGAGGGAGGAACTGAACACTGGTGCTACTACACAGCCGGTAATGTCCTGTGGTTGTCAGAGGGAGGATCTGACCACGGGGGCTACTACACAGCCGGTAATGTCCTGTGGTTGTCAGACGGAGGATCTGACCACGGGGGCTACTATACAGCCGGTAATGTCCTGTGGTTGTCAGACGGAGGATCTGACCACCGGGGCTACTACACAGCCGGTAATGTCCTGTGGTTGTCAGACGGAGGATCTGACCACCGGGGCTACTACACAGCCGGTAATGTCCTGTGGTTGTCAGATGGAGGAACTGAACACAGGGGCTACTACACAGCCGGTAATGTCCTCCACAGGCATTTTTTTGACATCATGTCCAGACTGTCCAAAACCTGAAGAAAATGTTTATGTGTGCCCTTGTTTCAAGCGTCCTCAAACTATGGCCCACAGGCCACATGCAGCCCGCCTAGGACATTTATCCAGCCTGCCGGGTGTTTTTGCCACCGCTGCCTGTCCTGCTTAGCATCCAACTCATCCCAGGGCCCTCAGTCTGGCCCTCCTATGGTCTGAGGGACAGTGAACTGGCCCCCTTGGACCCAGTATCTCGTAACTATTGACTTAGTATAGTTGACCTCTTCCGTGAGAGTTCATCATTTCCAATTACACTACAACACAACGAAACATGCTAGCAAACAGTTTATCTCCATCACATACTTTTATCCCAAGGGTTTCATTTTTCCCCATGACACACCTTACAATGCCATGCACAAACTCTAACATATTTATTTATTTATGTTGGGTGATAAGGACAATGTTGACCTGTATTAAATAAGTATGGCTCAGTCGGTTATTGCCACGGAACAGAACAGTCCACTTTGATAAAATTGGACTATTCTGAGAGTCTACAGATGGGTTGGGAAGTGCTACAGTTTGGGGTTAGACTTGGTGGGTTCAGGCCAGCTGGCTGAGGCACAGACATGTCTGCTCAGTTCAAGGCAGGCTGACTGCTGGCTGATTGAAGCACTGGCTGGAATCTGCTATCTCTCTTCCATGACTTTTCTGATCAGCCATCAGGACAGCTTGGGCTTAGTCTTACAGTAGAGGAAGGTTCCAAGCAAAAACAAAAGCACACACCACCTCTTGAGGACCAGGTTTGGAACCAGTGTACCGTCATATCCACCACATTTTGTTGACCAACTCAAGGCCAAAGGCCATGCCAGATTCCAAGGGCAGGGAAGCAGACTTCCCTTCTTTATGGTAATCCGTGGCTCAGAGGGCAACTATAGACGAGGGAAGAATGGTGACTGTGGCTATTTAAGCCAGGGGTCCTCAAACATTTTAAACAGGGGGTCAGTTCACTGTCCCTCACACCATTGGAGGGCCGGACTGCAGGCCCCGGGACGAGTCGGCTGCTAAGCAGGACAGGCAGTGGCGGCAAAAACACCTGGTGGGCTGGATAAATGTCTTAGGCGGGCCGAATGCGGCCCATGGGCTGTAGTTTGAGGATGCCTGAAGCAATAGTCTGCCGACCCTACTATGTGTCAGGCCTGGTGTTAAATGTGTTACACGTATTTCATTCAATCATTACAATATATAAGCGTGATAATATGATAAACATTCCCACTTGTTGATAAAGCACATGTAGGTATGGTAGGAAAAAAGAGAGAAGACATTGCATCTAAAAAAAGAGAGAAGACATCAAAGAAGAAAATGATTTGAGAAACTTTCACAAGATTTAAGTGTATATCAGAAATTTATGAATGTATGCCTCTCTGTGCCAAATATGTTTAATTTAAGGAAATTAATTAAAAGTCTAACCGACCGTTAGTTGTAGTAAGAGTTCAGCATTGCTGGTCAGTTTCCTTTTAAAATGATAAACATTTCAGTATAATTTTGGAGCAGGCTGACAGCAAGACCCTTGTCAGTATCCGAATCTACTTAGAATATAAAATCTTCACGTCATGTCACCCGAGTCAAGCTCTGTGCCTGGGGAGGGTAGGTGCTTTGTGGCCAGACAGCCCTGGCTGGGATTGTAAATGAGTTCTCCCTTTAAGCTGAGGCAAAATCTGCCTAACTAATGACTTGACCTATAGGTCATCTCCACAATATCATTTTGGGCAGAACATACCCCATCATTTTCTAAGTTGTTACCTTGTTTTAACTTTATTCGTGGTACTTCCATTATGTCCACATCGTATTCTATTGAGAATTGTGCTGGTTACTGACACATCATTATCTTCCTGATGCCATTGAACTCCATGAGGTTGGGAGCCTGACTTTGTTCACTGCTGTCTCCAGTGCCCAGAATGGTGCTTAGCAGCAGAGCAAACGTGCAGTAAACATCACAGGACACAGGAGGACCTTTTCTCTGCACTTCATTCCTTCTCAGCTACATCGTATCCTATTCAGTGTGTGGGACGGCTCATAAACGTGAGGCTGCAAACTTTGCCTGTTTACCAAGGTTTCTGATAGATAGTTGAACAGGATGGAGCTATGTCCAAGACAAGGTGGCGAAGCAGACAATCTTGTCCCTGAGATACTGGCAAACATCAACGTTAGGGGGGTCATTTTTCAAAGTTATAAAGCTCCTGCTCACACCGTCATCTGGGCTCTATTTCTCCATGATTTTAGAAAAACAAAATCACATCTAGATCAGGTGTTTAAAAGCAGTAATGTGACTAAAGAAGGAATGTGTCAAAAGGAGTAATGGATGGCAATGAGATCAAAAATAAAGACATTTCCAGATGAAAATACCAGACGTCCATCCCAGGAGATGCTGGTGTATATTCCAAAGAGTAACTATGTCACTATTGTAGGTAAGTCCATGCAGGCAACGAGAGCCATTGACCATGCCGCTGGATACCAGCCAGTCTCTGTATTTGAATGCTACCACATTGAAAATTCTGATTATTTTGCTGTGGTCACTACTTGCCCTAAGGAAAGGATGTGCAGTGGAGCTGATGCTGTTAATTTGTCTCCTTGATAATTTTATTTCTCCGTTGAATCCCAAACTTGACACTCTGGCAAAGCCCCCTGGTCTTTTTGACCTTTATTGGTATGGTTTAGTATCCCTGAATCAGATCAGGTCCAGAACAAGGACTTGAGCTCAGGGAGCTGAGAACCTTCTGGACTGGGATGAATCCATCAGTTGGATCAGCAAAGTAGCCTTCCCTCGTTAATTCCCAGAAGGCATTAAGCCTTCTGTGGGGTGTGCAATGCTCTGAGCATCTATATCAGTGATTTTAGATCAGGGTGCTGTGGGCACACTGGTGTACACGAAGAATCTTGGGTGTGCTGTGAACATTTTTAAAGATTATTAAATTGTTTTTCAAATAAGTTCAAAACACACTAAGTATGTTCTTTGTCTTTACTCCTTTTTTTGGGGGGGGGTGTCCATATAATTTAAGTGCTCCATGAGATAAAAAGGGTTAAAAACACTGGTCTATATTATTCAAATCAGCACTTTATACAGCAACATATATTAGCACTTTATACATGTTCCCAGAGTAAAGTGCTGGGACATATTTAAGAAGTCTTGGCCAGGGGCAGTGGCTCATGCCTTTAAGCCTAGCAGTCTGGGAGGCCTAGGCAGATAGATTGCTTGAGCTCACAGGTTCAAGACCAGCCTAAGCAAGAGCAAGACACCACTCTACTAAAAATAGAAAAATTGAGGCAAGAGGATCACTTGAGCCCAAGAGTTGGAGGTTGCTGTGAGTTGTGATGCCACAACACTCTACCCAGGGCAACAGCTTGAGACTCTTGTCTCAAAACAAACAAACAAACAAACAAACAAACAAACAAAAGGGATTGCTTTGTGCTATTATAGATCTCATTCTTGGCTGGGTGCCTGTTGCTCAGTGGTTAGGGTGCCAGCCACATGCTTCAGGGCTGGTGGGTTTGAACCCTGCCTGGGCCGGCTAAACAAACAAATAATAGCTGGGGTTTGTGGCAGGCGCCTGTAGTCCCAGCTACTAGGGAGGCTGAGGCAAGAGAATCACTTGAGCCCAAGAGTGAGGTTACTCTGAGCTGTGACACCACAACACTCTTCCCAGGGTGACAAAGTGAGACTCTGTCTCAATTTAAAAAAAAAAAAAAAAGAAGAAGTCTGAATACCTTCATTTCTTTTCCACCCAAATAAACACATTCAAAAACATGATCGACAGACTTAGAACAGAGTACATGACTTGGTCCCAAGATAACAGGGGTCATGAATATTTCCTTCTGATTTTTATCCGCCTTTCTATTTGCTGAGAATCATATCTTGGAATTTAGAAGCATTATTTCCTAGTTTGTGAAGATAATACCTTTTATCTGTACCTAGCATCTTTCATGCTATTGTGAAACTGACTCCCAACCCCTTTATGTACAGATTCTCACTGGAAAAACCATTTTGTTTCTTCCTTTTTACTTTTTTTCCCCTCTGTGTATTAAATGGCACAAAAGAGCTGTGATCTGCTCTCGGGATATAAACATGTTGCTTGCCTGATACAATGCACAAGCTTAAACCTTAATGGATTCTTCAAGAAAGACCAGCTCGCAGCCAGAATTCTTTTATCCCACAGTGGTGACGCGGAAAGAGGAACCAGGGATTTTCAACAGTAAAGAATAAGAAATGTTGGGACTTTTCAAAGGATAAGATGATATACAAGCTCAAAATGTATTCCATTTGCATTTAAAATATATCCTTATAGTCTACAGAGAATACAATTTTTGTGAGATTTTAAATAATTATACTGACATACTGGGGCTTTCAAATAGTCACCATCTATTATTTAGAAAAAAACAAATGTAGAAGTAAAAACATGCTTGGATGTATTCATTGTAAGAAATATTAGTCATTTTTTTCTTAGCCTTTAGATTGAATAATTAGTAGCAGCATATCAGATTGTTTGTGTAGCTTATTTATTTCAAAATTCCGTACTTGTAATGCTGAAGTCAACAGTTTTCTCCCCCAGATTTTGATGTTTATTACACGACCAATTCCAGCATTGTCAACCACACGTTCTTTCATTAGAACACACGTCAGTGCCAGTTGAACCAATCAACATGTCAGTAAGTAAGCAATGGCTTATTCTAATACTGTATTTTCAGGGTGGTGCCTATGGCTCAAAGAGTAGGGCACCAGTCCCATATACCGAAGGTGGTGGGTTCAAGCCTGGCCCCACCCAAAATTGCAAAAAAGAAAAAAAAATGTAAATAATATATTTTCAGTACAGCTTGAAGCAGTGAGTAAAACAAAGTTTAAAACATGATCATCATGTCATTATGAGAAGCTTATGATTAAATTCTTCCTAGAAAAGTCTGGACTTTGGGGTGAGCAGTAAAGGTGAGGGAATGATGAGCTTTGGCCCTGCCATTCACTTGGAGAATGGGACCACCCAAGCTCTGTTATCTCCTCTATGAAATGGGGTCTCCAAAGATGTTGATAAGGTTAAATAAATACTTAATGTTGTTATAATGTTTATAATACCCAACGAAATCTACAGATCCAATCCAGTACCTACCAAAACTCTAAATGAATTTTTACAGAAATATAAGAACAGCCTTAAAATTAACATAGGATCACCAAAGACCATGACTAGCTAGAGAAATCCTGAGGGGTAACAAAGTTGGAGCCATCACTCTTCCTGATTTCAAAATATATTACAAAGCTACAGTAATTAAAACCGTATAATGCCAGCATAAAAACAGACATAAAACAAAGCATCGGAGTAGAAAGCCCAGAAATAAATCCACACATGTGCAGTCAACTGATCTTTAAAAAAGACGCCAAGAATACACAATAAGGAAAACAATCTCCTCAATAAGTGGTCTTGGGAAAACAGAGTATTCACATGCAAAAGAATAAAATTGGAGCTTTACCTTATACCATACACAAAAAAGAAACTCAGTGCATTAAAGAGATAAACTTAGGACTTGAAATTATAAAATTCTTAGATGTAAACCTAGGGAAGAGCTTCATGACCTTGGTTGGCAATTTAGAGCTTCATGACCTTGGCCTTGGTGATTTATCTTGGATAAGACATCAAATGCACAAGCAATGAAAGCATAGATAAATACAATACATCAAACTAAATAGCCTCCCGAAGAATGAAGGCAGCCTAGAGAATGGGAAAATATTTACCAATGATTATCTGATATGGGACTAGTATCCAAAAGCTGTAAGAAACTCTTAAATGCAGTGCCAAAATAGCAATAATAACACCCCTATTAAATATTGGGCAAAGAATGTGAATAGACAATTACCAACATCTTTAAACGGTCATATTTTGTCTCGTTTTCTTGAAGGAGGTTAAGTCCAGTCCTTGTTACTGGACCAGAAATGAGAGTTATGTCATCTTAGATCAGAGAATGATAATACATCTCTTATTTTAATAAAAGCATGACCATTTTTTCCTACTTTGAATTTCTATAATCCCTTGGGTACCTGCTATAAGTAATAATATAATTAAAGTTATTTTCTGAGTAGTTAAAGCCTCCAAGACCATCCAGTATCGTCCATTTGATATTGGCATGACATTCACAATGACTTCAGAAATTTGAAACTCCTAAACATTATAAATAAAATGGTTATTCTGGTGAAAAAAAAATTACATAAAAGATCTTAAAGTGGAACGTTACTGAGTGTTTAAAAAGTTAATGTGTGGGACCAAATATGTAAAATTGATATCTGGGGAACCATCAAAATCTACACAGAAGACATTAAGTTATTTACAAAGCACTTTATCAACAGCACTTGCTACTCGAGGTTTAACAACCCCGTCCCTTAAATATTATATATGACGGGGAATTCACGTCAGTGAAAATAGTGCCTAACGTGCAACTTTTCCTCGTTTTTTATTTTATTCTATTTTCCTAACTCCTTGAGGTAGACTCAAAGTGCTTGGTTTCAGGAAGGCCAGTGAGAGCAATTTTAGCAGTAAACTTGTAAAATGGCCAATATTCACAACTAATTCATGCTGGCTGTCCACAGGAAGAAATCCAGTATCTCCTAGCTGAATGTCCTTTGGTAGAATGGGCACATCATTTTGTGAGTCTGCAAAACATGTGTTTGCTTACTTTGGTTTCGATGAGCCGTGGAACGCTCTCAAGCATCTTTTGAGCAGACAGGCTCAGGGGTTTTCTGCCTTTTCCAAGGCATACTACTGTAACTGAGTCATCAGCATAAGTGTTGAACTCTTATCAGACTCAATCCCGTCTTTTCCTCAAGGTGGAACTGATTAGCTCACATGTTAGTTTACTTGTGATGATGTTTATTTCATAGTTACTTTTTTTTTTAAATTTTAGTATCTTTAGCCAAAACACAGGACCCCGTACTACAGCAGATGGAAATAGCAACTTGTTAAAAGCTAGGTGTGTCTTGGCTACACACTAGCTGTTCCCTTGATCCAGCTTACTCTAGTGTCCGCAAATATGCAGACATGCTTGGGTCTTCTTCATGATAACAAAGGACAGAGTTTGCATGCGTATGTGAACAGCAAACTAAAACTAAAGCTTCCCCACAAAGAATGGGAGTTATTTTTTATTTTACCTCAATTTTGGAACATTAAAAAAAAAAAACAATGAAGATAGATTTATAAACCTGTATCCTGACCCGGACCAAAGTAAGGCTAGAAAGGTGCCCTGGATGCAGGTGTTAGGGAGGTGTTTACTCTCAGCTCTGCACAAAGACTGAGCCTGCACCTGGGCACCCCGAGAGCAGGAAGCTCCTTAATTGTGTGCCCCAGGGGTCTCCCTGGCTTCCCTGGAACCCTGACCTTCCGTGGAGCCCTGACCCTGCCTGTGTCTTCACTAAGGGTTTTTTGGGAGCTTAAAACACTGTCCTACAACAGAGTCAGCCTAACCTATCTTTTCTTGCTTTAAAAGTAGGGTTGCCCAATAAGATACAAAATAACTCATTTAAATTCAAATTTCAGATAAACAAAAAATATTTTTTAGTATAAATATGTCTCAATGTTGTATGGGACATGGTTATAATTTTTTAAAAGTTAAAGTTGAATTCCTGTTAATCATTCATTCTATTTTTAATTTTCTACATCTGACCCCACTAGTTGGAAGTTTCCCGGGAGTTAATCATTTCGTGACAGCCGTGTTGTGGCAGATTTCACCTCATCAAGAATCTCGTAGAGGGGAGGGTCCCTTCTGTCCTACAAAGCTGCATCTAAATAATGAAATGCCACGTTGAGAGTCTCACACGTCATTGGAATGTTGTTCTAATCTTTCCAACCCTGTCATTTTTCTTCGCAATGGGAACCTATCAGATCAAGTGAACATCAGCTTTCAAAGCTTTCACAAAATATTGAATGTTTGAGTTTCTCAAAGCAGCCAAGCCTGATTTAACTATTTAAAAATTTTGTATGTTTACTGACAACTAGTTCCCCAGAAGTTTGAGCTGTACAGCCTGGGAGAGGATTTGAATTGACCCTTCTTATCTCCACTATATTCTTCCCAAGATGCTTAAAAATATGCCCCCTTTAACTTAGACTGCATTTCAGTTCCTGGAAAGGTAACAAGGGCCCCTTAGCTAAAGAGAAAATATAAAAGTTGCAGAAATACCCTTTTTGTCCTTCTTTGACTCTCTCCTTGCATAACCTTTCTCTGAGCAAGAAATGACTAAACTAAGTACAGGTGGAAGACTTGCTGCTATGCTTTAAACCCTGCCTGAAGACCAGACTCAAAAGATACATTGAAGTAAACTCTTCAGGCATTAGACCTGGGAATAACGTGTATTTTAAGTTTCATTAAAGCAGCGGTTCTCAACCTGTGGGTTGCGACCCCTTTGGACTGTATTAAAGGTTCACAGCATTGGGAAGGTTGAGAACCACTACCCTAAAGTATTCTAATAGGAAAAATGTTGGCATGCAGCTATACTGTTTTATTCAACAAATACCAAAAAGCTGATTAGGTACCCAGATCTATTTTGGTGTCTTTGTTATTGTTTCAGATTCCAGCATTTGTAAACATTCATTCTAGGGTAGAGAGGGAAAAAAAAAGCAAAGAAACAAGCAAAATGAAAAGCTACATAAATAATATGTCCAGTAGTGAAATGCTACAAAGGAAAAGAAAATGGGATAAGGGGGAGGGTGTATGCCTGGTGGACAACACTAATTTAAGTGTGGTAACGATGAGAGCCTCTGAGACAGGGAGGGAAGGAGGGATGGATTCCAGACTCAAAGCACAGCAATGTCCTGAGACAGGGAAGGACAGGAGGAAGCAGGGAGCCCAGTGAGTCTGGAGAGGCAGTGATGAGGCAGGAGATCGAACAAGATAGTTCCCAGAGGAACGTGACATCAGACACCCAGGACCTTGCAGGCTTCGATAACAAGGCTGGATTTTTGGTCTCAGGATAACGGAAATTATGTTAGAGCAGAAATCTGATGTGGTCAGAGGTGATTCTGATTGTGGAAGTTGAAATACCAGTTACATGGGTATTCAGTAGCAGTCCAGAGGTGATCAGTAAAGCTGCAAATGAAAAGTGGCTGGATTCAGGGTATGTTTTTTTGAGGTCAGTAGAATTAGCTGAGTCCATTCCAGGAACTGAAACGCAGTCTAAGTTAATTGGTTGTGGTTTCTGCAAACACAAGATTTCAAGATTTTTGGTCTGAGCCGTACCTTGGCCAATGAGATACCAGCTCTTCAGACGGTGACACATTGGAAGCAACAAATGTGGATATTGAGAGATTTGGCGTTTGTTTTTTGCAGGTATTGATTTCGAAATGTCTCTTAGGCACTGACAGAGAAATCTCCAATAAGCACTTCAATTGTACAGGGTCCGTTTTAAGAGATATTAAGATATAAGACATGAATTTGGGAATCGTTAACATACAGATCACATTTAAACCATCAGAGTAGTTTGATCACCCAGGGAACTGGTGTAAGTGGAGAAGACCAGAGAGGTGAGACTAACCCTTGCAGTGGCCAAGAAGTCAACATTTAGAGGTAAGAGATGGCAGATCCGATGTTAATGTGTCCCAAGAAGCACTGTCAGCATTGTGGGTGGACTAATGCTTTGCCATGCAAGGCAAGTGTAAGGATGACAGGACGTTCAGCATCACAGAATCTACCCACCATCAGCTTGTCATCCCCTAGTCATGGCGACAGTGAACACATATTAGTATCAGCTCCTCACATATTTACAAAGCATATTTGAGAACCACCGTAAAGGTATGTCCTGGTGAAAACCATTGACTATATGGTTATTAAAATCATATTGTAAGAGTTTAGGGATCATGAACTTCAAATATACTAGATTTGGAAAAATACATATTATAAAGGGTTATGGCATTAGGAAATCAGGTAATTTGCTTACGATCGCTCAGGGATGAGAAAATAGAACAAGCTCAAAAAAACAAAAAAGCAGCAAATCCACTTTTACCATGTTTCCACTTACCCAGGATTAAATGATTAATTGATTCCCTTTATACCCTCTGTAAAACATTCTGATTTTTATTCAAGGCACAGTAAGCGCTGGGTTAATAAACTCATTTTGGGAATCTAGCCCACTTCTTAGCACCCCATTCCCACATTTGAATCATATGTTCAGTTGTTTTTGTAAATTACCTATGATATTGTAAATGTCCTATTTCATTTGCCGTCATGTAGATTAAACATAGATGATACGTAGTGTGCTATATCAAAGACACGTTTTGAGGAGCCCTGGTTCCATGAGGAGGTATCCACACACACATTTTTGGGGTGATGATAATGTCGCATATGTATACCTTGATAGGGGTGTGGATTATCAGGTATACGAATTTGGCAAAACACCCATCCCTAGACTCAAATGCAGTTCTGGTTTTTTTAAATCAGATTTTTGTTTATTCCATAATTTCACCTAAATTGGCTTTCACGTAAATCGAGTCATACATATGTACTATTTTGTGGAACGCTTCTTTCGCTCAGTGTGATGTTTTTGAGAGTCATGACTGAGGTTTTAGATTCCCTACAAGCATTAGAGGCGATTTCTGATTGCTGAGTGAATTTAAACTATATCAATTCTCCTGTTGGTGAACATCTGGGTTGTATCCGATATGGGTTTATTATGAATAAAGCCACTGTAAGCATCCCTGTACATACGTCCTTTCCAACATGTGGGAAAATACCAAGTTGAATTGTTGGTCCACAGGGTAGGAGTTTTATATGAAACTGCAGAACTTTTCCCTAAGTGATTCTATTACTTTATATTTCTACCCAAAACACATAGGAAAGTTCCAGTTGTTCTACATCTTTGCCAATACTTGATGTTATTTATCTTTTTAATGCTCTTTTGACACATTCATTGTATCTGTACATACAGGTGGACATAAAGTTTATGTGCCCTTTACTATGTTAAACTCTTTTACACGGCACCCCCATTTTATGTCCACCCTGCATTTACAGGGTGCATGTAAAGTGGGTCCCGTGTATGGAATGCACCATGATCAAGTCACAATACTCAGGTATCAATCACTAGAGTATTATTTCTATGTGTTGACGACATTTCAAGTTTTCTGGCTATTTTGAAGAATACAACATGTGGTTTTTAACTATCAAATGTTAGAGCTTATTCCTTCTGTATGTTTGTACCCCTTAACCGCTCTCTCTTCATCCCCCTGCCCTGCCCCGCACCCCCTTCCCAGTTCGTAGTGTCTATACACACATTCCACTCTCTGACTTCCTCAACCAGCTGCTTTAGCCTCCACATACAAGAGTGAACAGGTATTATTTCTTTTTTTTTTTTTCTGTGCCTGGCTTATTTCACTTAACGTAATGAAATTGATTCCATCTATATTGCTATAAGTAACATAGTTTAATTCTTTCTTTATGGCCAAAGAGTATTCCAACGGGTGTGAGTACATATATATTATATATAATATATATCACATTTTCTTACCTATCTGTCCATTGATGGGCACTTTGGTTGAGTCTATATCTTTGCTATTGTGCATAATATCTATGTGCACATATCCCTCTGAAACATTTATTTTTTTCTTCAGATAATGCAATTTTTTAAATATTAGCCATTATGGGATTGTGCAGTATTTCTTTGTGGTTTTAATTTGCATTTTCCCAATAACTCTCAATGCTGAGTTCTTTTTCAAATACCTAATGACAATTCATATACCTTTTTTGTGATGTAACTATTCAAAAGATTTGCTCAGAGGAAATTTTCCTGTAGCAATTTAAATGCCAAGCTGCCATAATAAATTCAATTTCAAGTAGTTAATTATCCACTGATACTGAGGAAAGTTTGTATATGCAATATTCATGGTCAAGGGAAAAGTTATGATACGCATTTAAAAATAATTATACATAATTTCATGAGTACCTTTTTATCTCTATTGACTTAGTAAATGAAGCTGATTTTCACTAAAAATCAATTTATTCTGGAGAATAATGTTGGATATTAGCCAATGCATATGATTTCTTTGGCATTTAATTGAATAAAAACCATAAAAACCTAAACTCAATTATTATAATGTCCTCTTTAAGTATATTAGAGTGTTAATTTCTTTTATTTTTCTGCTACTGTTCCTACAAAACTATAGAAAATTCAAAATCTTGAACTTTAGGAAATAACATTCAGCATACTGTGTTGTGATAAAATACTTTAAGTCTGATTTTATCTACTTCATTCACCCACTAAAAGTGTACCTGGAAAGTGATATCTAGTGAAAGTTTCATGTGAAAACCAATTTTTAATAAACGCCTAGCTGACTATGGTTCCAAGTGTGTACATTACAGTGTTATTATAGAGAAGACAGACTGTGGAGAAATCCAATGTGTCTGTACTGATTCTGTGCAGAGATATCAGGAAATAGCCTTCTACTTTGAGAATGTGGGACGACACAGACAGAAAATACATATTCACGTAGGAAACCAGAACCCAGCTCATTCATCCTTCCAGAACAAATAATATAGTTGGATATTAAGTGATCTCAAGAGACTTTTTTCCTTAAGTACATTTTTAACCTCACGCGTTTGATAATGTTCACATAATTCAAAGGAATAACAGACAAAACAAGGCATTCAAGTCCAACGTTGGTCGGCAACCATTTACTCACAAGCCTTTCCCTGCAATAAAATAGTGATTTGTGAATAATTCCAGCATCAGGTTCATGTACACAAAACAAAAAGCATTTTCGTAATCCTCCTGGACAGTCCGTTTTCTCCTGTTAAATCTATCGTCAGCCTGCCTCGGGCGTGCTGTTTGAACAAAATGACTCACCACAACTCTACACAGCTCCTCGTTCTACATAATAATGCCATTTACAGTTGGCATTTGCTACCATAAATCTACATGGGAACAGCTACCTTGTCAGTCGGTACCGAGGGAAGGTCACGCTTAGCAGTCAAGGAGACGTCTACTTGCGGGTAAGTTATGAAGTCTTTTATGAGACTTTTTAATCAATATTCTAACATGAACTGAAACAAGCTGAAGTGAAAGAGAATAAAATAGGCCATGTGGGGTCAAGAAAAGTTGCTTTCTTTGTTATTTTTATTGCAGTTGTTGGTAGAAGGTTGAGCAAACTTTCTTGACAGTCTTAAAAAATATTAGAGTGAAATTGTTGGGAACAGCATACTCATGTAGTTACAAAACAGATACTTTCATTATTTAAAGCTGATGACCTGGCTGGGCATGGTGGCTCATGCCTATAATCCCGGCACTCTGGGAGGCCAGGCAGGTAGATCTTTTGAGCTCAGTAGTTGGAGAGCAGCCTGAGGCACTGTGAGACCTCGTCTCTACTGAACGCCAAAAACCCAACCAAGCGTCATGATGAGCACCTACAGTCCCAGCTACTCAGGAGGCTGCTGTGAGATATGATGCCTTGGCACTCTGAGGGTGACAGAGTGAGACTCTGTGTCAAAAATAAATGAATACATACCTACATACATAAAGCTGATGACCTGTTAGGAGCCGCTGAGGACACTTTAATGCCAGGATGTTTTTTCTGATATTAGTGATGATGCAGCCGTTACTTCAACTATATATCTGTGACAGTTGGTTGGTTTGTTCTCATGTCCCATTATTAATTTGTTTGCACATACTCTGCTCTTCTGATAGTGCGAGTTGACTAGTTAGATAATCCAGAGAAGAATAGACGTATTACTGTGTAGGGAAGGATCAGCCAACGATTAACACCCCCAACTCCCCACCAAATCAGGCACCACCACGTGCTTCTATGAATAAAGTTTTAGCAGACTGTAGCCACACCCATCCACTCACGTAATATGACTTCTTTTGTGCTGCGAGCACAGAGTTGAGGAGTTGCAGGAAAGCCCCTGTGGCTTCTTATATAATCTAAAATATTATCTGGCCCTTTGCAGAAGAAATTTATTGACCTCCTGTGTAGGATGATAACAGTTTCCCTTTAGGTAAATTATACCCCAGGAAGGGCTTCATATAAAGATGCCCAAGAAACTATTCTCATACAGAGAATATCTTTGTAAAATTGAATACTTTATATCTATTTTGGAGCGGAGGGGATTACTTCAGAAATGTTTAGGTTTTTCCAATATCCTATCTTCTGATCTGCGTCAATCACCACTGCGCCTTCCCCAGGCAGACAGTTTGAATCAGGGATGCATTCAGAAAACTTCCCAAGATGCCTTGCAGCTAGGTGTGACTAGGTGATTGACTTTTGATCAAAGGATATAAGCACATGTCCTAAATGCAAACTAATGCTCAGCTTGGTGCAAGCCTTTCTCTTTTCCGTGTATCATTACCGTTAGTTGAGCTATTAACATTACCATGAGTCCAGCAACCTTGTTGGATCTTGATAACAAGAAACAAGTATCAGGAAGGTGCATTCATGGCTTCTCAGCAAGCTGAGATTGTCTTACGCTGGCTCTGAACCACGGATATCACAACTGTTTTGTTCTACACATAGTTGGTTAAAACTACATAGATTTAAGCCATGACTCATTTAAATTTTTATTTTATTCCATGCTGCTATTCTCAATATTTATATATTTAAAAAAATCAAGAAAGGAATTCTTATCGCATATAGTGGACACTGTGGGGACTGCACATTGGCCCTCCCTTTCTGGGTCCTTTTTTCTTCACTCTGCTTCATCTACATGAGTAAAGCAAGAGCATATATAATTATAAATCACGATTACCTCTTCCTTGCCAAAAGTGATGGGCTCAAGATTGGGCAAAAGACCACAAATGAGCCGAGCAGTCACTTGTCTGGGATTTCTTCTCAGGAACTGGGGGGCCTGCAATGGGCTCTGACATTTGGATTTGGGGTAGAAGGCAAAGAAAAATCAATAATAAGAAAAAAAAATTAAAAACAATCAGAAAAATCCTGGCAACTTAAAATCCCTGCTCCCAGTTCTTTCCTCCCATTTCTTTTTCATGGTACCATAAGACACATCCTTATTTAGCAGGTAAAATTCTTCATCAATCAATCCAGAAGTTAAAAAGACATGTAACTTTCTGTATTGTGTCTCTATGCCTGAAATACAATTCTTTTTCAATCCTCTTTCTGCCAGGTGGTAGAAACTTAATTCTAGACAAGTCAGGATTTCCCAGTTCCTTTTCCTCAGGATTACAATCTCATTTCCTGGGAGTTTCTGGAGGGCAAAGGTTTGTAGTGATCCATTCTTCAGCCAAAGTTACTGATCCACATCGAGATACATTGAAAAGTTAATCCACATGAGGCTGTGCCACTCTTAAATGTATGAGTTGGTGCTATTGATCGCCCCATATTTCCTTTGCAACAAATTTTATATCTGTCATCATCGAGTTGAACCAAAATCATCTTAAAGCTACTTGTTTCTTAATCTAAAACTTTCTCTTGCAATAACGAGCATTATACATTTTCTATATTTTAAAGGTTTCTTAAATTCAAACGGACATGTGAATCAGCTGGGAAGCTTGCAAAATGCAGGCTCTGGTTCGACAGTTATGGGAGTTGCCTGCGTTTCTAATAAGGAAACTATTCTCATACAGAGAATATCTTTGCCCATGCTCATTCCCATGTTCTGTGCACCACAGTTGAAATACCAATAGCCTGAGCACAAAACTCTCTTGTTAGAAGTCTCACTGTGCACTTCCTTGGCTGATGTGTCTTTGTGTACTTCCTTCCTTGGGCTTCTTAATATGTCTTGGTTCCTCCATATAGACCATATAGACAAAACAACACTCCACTGAGAGTAGAGATGAAATATAGTTAAGCATAGACTCTATCGTGACTTGGAATATGTCCTTGAGTCAAATTCACTGAGTTGATTTTCCGCTTATAAATTGGTTATAACATCTGCCCTACTTACCCCCACTGTGTTATGACCTTATGGAAGGGGAAGAGTAGATATGGGAGCATGTTTTCAAAACAAGGGGCCATAGAGTCTCGAGTCATCATTCTAACTGGCATTCTTTTGTGGTTGGAAGCTGTTCATTCCCAGCCATTGTTGTCACTCCAAGTGTGACCCCAGAGTGTTGAAAATCTTACTGATGAAAATAACTAACTAACAGCTTCCTTTGTAACTTCAGACACAATCACCATTGATATCTTATTTAGATGGGTTCCAATTGCTGTAGACAGAATAAATTGTTTATTCATTCTAAATCCTTCTTCTGGGAATTTTCTCTTGAACTACAGCCTAGCATCTCATTTCAAAGTGGGCAAGGCAAACATCCACTGTGAACAGCTTAAAAACACTCGACCTAGTAAGTACAGACACACATCTGTCCGTACAACCACCAGAGACGGGTCATGCCCTTATGTTCAGAAAGAGTTTCTCTTATATAGGATTCACATGACACTTCCATAGAATTTGCACGACAGTGTCAGAGCTTGGAGACCAGAGACACAAATGGTCTTTTGACATCTGCCTTTGGATGCTAAAGATCTTTATTAAAGTAAAACAAATGAAGATTTCTTTCATTTTCTTTTTCTTTTTTTTTTTAGACAAAGTCATCTCACTATGTCATCATCACAGCTCACAGCAACCTCAAAACTCCTGGGTTCAAGTGATCCTCTTGCCTCAGCTCAGCCTCTTAAGTAGCTGGGACTGTAGGCATGTCCCACCACATCCAGCTAGTTCTTTCTATTTTCAGTAAAGATGCTGAATCACTCTTGCTCAGGCTGGCCTTGGACTCCTAAGCTCAAGCAACCTATCTGCTGTGGCCTCCCAGAGTGCTACAATTACAGGCACAAGCCACTGCACTCAGCCAATTTCTATATTCTTATTTCTATACCAGTTACTACTATTCAGGCATGACTTAAAAAGCCAGGCCAAGAAAACAGAAGACAGCTGAAGCATCAACAAACAAGCAGACCATCTCTCTACCGCCTGCTGCATCAGTGAGTGACCGAGCAAAACCTGCTCTGATTGTCTGGTTCAATGGGAAAGGCACGGCGTTCTCAGCCTCGTTAGAAGATAGAGATGAGAAAAATGTCATCCAATCTAGTAAATAGACTTCTGCTACATTATTTGATTGAGAACGAAGAGAGAGGAGGGTCTCTGGGGTGGGTTTGTAACAGCACAGTCTTTCCCAAGCACTAAATACCCTACAGCCATAGTCAGCAGTGCCTTAGGCAAAGAAAAACATCTGGCATCCCGCCACCACTGCTGTGGGCACTTTGCAGGCATCCACTATATCTTTCCTTCTTACTCAGGGAAAGTCACCAACTCACCTCAATTCGCAAAAGATTCTTAGAGAGCGTCCATTAATTCCTTTCATTCTATTCTTTTTGTTTGACTCATCGTTCTTGGAATATGATCTATGCGGGTAGATTCGGATTTCATGCTACCCGTCCTCACACAGGTTACCCTGTCATTCTTAAGTCACTCATTCACTTAAAGAATATTCATTAATAGCCAATATTTCCAGATTTGTTATCGAGATAGCATTGATATTGAATATGTGGAAATATAGAAAACAGAAAAGATCTCTGCCTAGAGAAGCAGTGTCTCTTCACACACATCCTGAGGTCTGCCCTCCCACCAGTACATACCAGGCCTCAGGGAAGCTAGCCCTTCCTTTCTCTTAGGTGTAAGGTTGTTCTGAGCACTCCATTCAAGGCCCAACCTGCTTCTGGTTTCTATGATGCGTCCCAAATTCTGCAGTCACATTAGCCCAATCAAGATTCTTCTCATATTTTTGGGAGATGCTTTCAATCCCTCCTCTCCCTTAGGGCCCCAGGTACTCTTGGAATCCTTATGCACACAGCCCCAGGGACCTGCAGAACTAAAACATCGGGTGTGCATCAGGGGAACCTCTACTGTCTACTCTTTTGTCCACGGGCAGACTTTGGTAACAGTTAAACCTATAGTTTCTTGCTAAAATTTAGTATAGCCTTTGATGCATTTTCAATATACTGGCCCAGAAAGCAAAATAACCAGTCAGGACTGTCCCAAGAGATGGAATCTATTTACTATCCTTGCTTGGAATTTTTTACGTCCCTACTCCTTATATGGGATTGTTGATTTGTTATCATTACTAAGTATACGTGTTGTTCGCAGGTGCAAAACCCCATAAGATTACTTAGGTTTTATTCAGTGGGATTCCAGAAGACCCTATCCACAGCAGCACTGATTTCACTTTAGAATAAACCCAATCTCTGTCAGCTTCACCCCTAGCCATTCAATCCACAGCCCCAAGTCCTTTTACACAGTGGTCTTATGCTCACACTTAAGAATCCCCAGCTTGTATTATTTACAATGTATCACTGGTCAAACCAACAACACCAAATTAGTTTAATTATTGTTCATATCACCCTGTAATATAGGTCGGTGGGATGTGGATAGAAGGGGTCCTGTTCTTCAAAACTATTCAGGTATTCAAGCCCTTTAAACCAAGAGACATTATTTGAGCAACCCTCTAAGTCAGCTCACCTCCATGTAGTGACTCAAGGATCCAGGATGCTTTTGTCTCCTGGATCCAGTGTGGTTTCCATGATTACTCTCAAAGAGAAACAGAACAGAGATATACGCTAGTTTTAATTCCCCTGAATTGAGAAGAAACAGAACCTCATTCTGGCCTCATTATTTTGACTAGAAATAGTCTCACAAAACCCCCTTCCTGTGCAGTGGCTAAGAAGGTAGTTTTATACATTCCAGGAAGAAGTGGAGAACCAGACCTGGTGATTACTAGTTAGTTCTACCCACATAGGGTCTAACTGTGTCTTCAGGAAGAGAAAGACATAAAATGTGATAAATGCACAGCATTTCCTCAGCCACAAAACCTCCTTTCTCTCAGAATGTCCTGGAAGATGTTAGACACCCTCCTTTAAATATAATTTTAGTCAATACCAAGAGCTGATGGAAAAGTAGTTATAATGCATTGTTGGAAGAAACTAACATTGTAAATAATTTTTAATAGTGGTTTCATTTTCTTTGTGGAAAAACGGAAATCTAACTTGAACAGTTGTAAGCCAATGAAAGGACTTAACTGGCTTACTGGCTCATGTACCCGAAAGACCTGGATATAGCCAGGGGCAGGTGCACAAGATACTGTCATGAACTTGTGTCTTTCCCTCTTCCAGCCCTACTTTCTACATATGCCCTTCATCTTAAGACTGTTCTCAGGTTGTGATGAGATGGCTACCCACAATTCTGGGCATTCCCTGGGGAAGGCAAGTGTGTCCCCTTTCTGGCGATTGAAACAAAAGCTATAAGAAAACAGATAAAGCTAATAATATCCAGTTTTCTACTACATATGGCACAAACAGAGAGAGATTGCCTATTTACCTAATTTGGGTCTTGTGTTGACCCTTCCTCCTCCCAAAAAAAGAAAGAGGAAGAAAATCACTGTGGTTCAGAATCTTATTAGAATTTCCCATCTAAAATTCTCATTCATTATTGCAGCAGGACACTTAAACCCAACTTATGGAGACTACATAAACCAGAATGCTGGTTTATTAATTGTCAGTAAGAAATGACTTCCTAATTGACCAGGAAATTTGCACTACACTGACCAGCTCCTTGTTTTCTATGAAGCTACCTGAGAAGATAGATTAAGACCAGCAGCACATCAGTTGAGCATGCAATCAGACCCAAGGTAATTTGTTATACAGTGACATTTTGTGACATTTACCTATTGTTGCTCGATATAAGAATTCCAGTAGAAGTGGCACCTGTCGAGAAAGCTGTGGTTCCAGTAGGCTCATCTGCACACTCCTCACCATGCTTCTAGAACATTCTGGGTGACTACAACATTTTGCTTTTCTGACTTTCTGATCCCAACTCCTATATTTTCACAAGGACCATTTTCTTCCATTGTTACTTTGAGTAGCCTCCGTTTGTATTTTGACTGGGGACAAGCCATTATTAATCTATCTATCTATATATTTTTTATTTAATTAGGCAACATATCAGAAATCTCAGCCTATGTGTTGGTTATAACAAGTGTTTAAATAGCCACTTATTAAAACTTTCTATAAAAGCTGGGGAGCATGTTTGCAATGTGTTAAGTTCTTCAAAGCTGGTATGATAAGCGGAAAACACTTCTTGGCTGTCTGTATGAACAGAGTCTTACTTTCTTTCTGAAACTCCTTCTTGGAATCTTGCACACCAAGTTGATAAAATGTGTCAATTGGGGACTCTCTCTCTTTATGTTGAAAAAAGTGAAAAATGAGTTTATATAACACGATTGTTTGTGACCTTATTTTGTATAGTTTTGAACTTACATAAAGTCACAAGATAGAATTAGTGGAACAAAGTTTAAAAGGAGACGATCAACCTCTCTTTATAGCAGTGACATTCAACCCGTGTGGTGTAAGGATCTTAGGTGAATTGCAAAAGTTTTTAAAGATTATAAAATTATTTTCGAAATACATTCAAAGCAAAGTAATATTTTTTACTTTTTTTTTTTTCTTTGAGACAGAGCCTCAAGCTACCCCCCTGTGTAGAGTGCCATGGCATCACAGCTCACAGCAACCTCCAACTCCTGGGCTCAAGCGAGTCTCCTGCCTCAGCCTCCCAAGTAGCTCAGACCACAGGCACCTGCCACAACACCTGGCTATTTTTTGGTTGCAGCCGTCATTGTTGTTTGGTGGACCGGGCTGGATTCGAGCCCACCACCACCTTAGGTATATGTGGCTGGCGCCTTAGCCGCTTGAGCCACAGGTGCTGAGCCACATTTTTTTTTAATCAACATAATTTAAGTGTGCTGAGGAAGTTTGAATATAGGTTCAAATGTACCGTGAGGCAAGAAAGTTTGCAAAACACTGCTTTGTAGGGTAAATTAAGCACACCTCACCCTTTCCTCAGATTCTTTGGAGTGTATGTTCTAAAAACAAGAACACTTCTTACATAACCATAGTGCGATTATCAGAATCGGGACATTTAACATTGATATAATGCCATTATGTAATCAACAGTCTAATTTTTTAATTGCCCCAATAAATATTTTAAAGCTATTTTCTTCCTCAGTCCAGTGTCACGCATTGGGTCTAGTGGTCAGCTCTCTTTACAGGTTCTTATTACTGAATAGTTTGTGTTTCGTTTGTTCTCACTTCTGATCTTGGCATTTTTAAAGAGTACAAACCCATTATTTTGTAGGCTGTCCCTTGATTTGTGTTTTTATCTTTCTACATAAATAGATTCAGGTTATGGAATTTTGGTGCCTTTTCTTATTCTTTTTACAAAAAAAAGTATCATGTTAGGATGTGCAAGGTGTTGGTGTAATGATGGCAACACTCATCACTGCCTTAATGGTTAAGACAATGGCAATGTGTTTTTTGTTTGTTTGTTTGTTTTGTTTTGTTTTGTTTTCAGTTTTTGGCCAGGGCTGGGTTTGAACCCACCACCTCCAGCACATGGGGCTGGTGCCCTACTCCTTCAAGCCAGCCACAGGTGCCGCCCAACAATGGCAATGGTAAGGCAGTATTTAAAAAGTCTCTCTGCTGTAAAAATTTTTCTGTTTATAATTAGTAAGGAGCATGAAGACAGGTTTTTTTAGACTATGTCTACATCCAATCTCTACCATCCTCTTTCTCTCCCTCATCTCCCAATAACTTGTATCAAAAGAACACACAATCTTAAACCATTCGAGAAATGAGTATACAGAAAGATTGTGCTAACCAGCGTGCTTGGAGTTAGAACCCAGTCTGTGTTCCCATTTCAGATTCTTTTGTGTGACATTTAGCTTCCCCTCACTCACTTGTGTATAAACTCTTAGTCACCTGCTCAGCTTCTTAAGGACAGAGTGTCATTTTGGGGGAATAACTTAGGGTTACACCAAGAGGGAACTTCTTTTTCAAATGGATAGTGTGTGAAACAAAAAGTGATTCTCTTATCTCAGCCTCCAGAGCAGCTGGGACTATAGGCTCCTGCCACAATGCCTGGCTACTTTTTTTTGTTGCAGTTTGGCCAGGGCCGGGCTTGAACCCGCCACCCTCAGTATATGGGGCCAGTGCCCTACTCCTTTTTCAAATGGATAGTGTGCGTTGAGCTCTGTCTATACATGGAGAACACACCCATGTGAAAACCCAGTGTTTGCTGGCATGGAAAGAGAACTTTCACTGGTTAAGTGGCGCTTCAGACTGTGTAGGGATTGGTGAAAAGGGAGTTCCCGGCAGAGGAAACAAAAAGTGAAAAGGGCCTGCAGTGGCTGTGCTCCTGCCACCTGTGATGAAGAATGAGGAGGTCAGTATGGCCAAAGCAGAGCGTGTGGGCAGAAGGTGAAAACTCTGAGATCAGAGATGGCCAAGGTGCACATGACACAGGCTGGTGTCAGGTGTACTTTTATTTTTGTGGAGGTGGAAGACATTGTAGGTTTTGAAGCAGAGGAGATTTTCTCCACTTTTGTTTTAAATGGATTCTTGCTGTGGGTTGAACTGTGTCCCCTCCACGGATATATTCAAGTCCTAATCCACAGTACCTGTGAATGTGACCTTATTTGGAAACAACGGGATCTTTGCAGATGTAACCAAGCGAAAATGAAGTCATGCCAGAATAGAGGGGGCCCTAATTCAATGTAATTGGTGTCCTCATAAGAAAAGGGAAATGTGGACCGAGACACAGGCAGAGAAGGCAGCCATGTGAGGAAAGAGGTAGTGGTTGGAATAGGGCATTTCCGAGACAAAGGACACCAACGCATCTAAATGCATGATGGTTTCTAGTTTAGAGAACCACGTCCCGGCCAGAGTTCCTGCTTTCCTAATTTATATTGAGGCTAGACTGCCTTACAGGGGGAAATAAGTTTCTTCCCCTTTAACCTTTCCGAGGTAAATGTAAATGTGTCCCCGTGGCTCAGATGGCACCTGACAGTCAATTCTTTGGGATGCTTGCTGCTGTCCCCATATTGAAAAAGGGTCCTGACTAGAAACTGGGGTCCTCGTAAATCTTGGAGTAGACAAATCGTCATCTCTTCCTCACTCTCACTCTCCCTTTCTGTTAAGGAAAGTTAACAAAGTAACAGCGGCCTCACTTTGTAGAGTTGAAGTCAGCACAGCTGAAAAGCAGGAAAGGTAGAAGATAAAGACGGAAGGATGAGGACGTCCTCCAGTGAGGACTGAGAGCAAAGGCTTCACCACACAAGTTAGCTACAGAGTCAGTGATAAAAAATAGAGTCGCTATAGCAGGCTTTGGTCACACAATGAACATTGGAGGTCAATAGGGCAATGATACTCCCACAAAAATCAGAGAAACCCTTTAGAGTTTGGTCAAAAGAATAAGCTACGGTGGGCTGTTAATCAACCTTCCTCATGACAGTGATTTTTCCATGAGCCTCTAGGGGGCCAAGATGCTTGGTCCCTATAATGCCATGAGATTGTGCAAGACCTTCAAACCACAATAAATTATAGAGATGGTCATGAATCTTGCTATAGTTTCCTAATAATTATTAGACTACTTGGCAACGGGCTGTCTGTGTGTTCATATCTGCTGGTCCTTTCCAAATGAGAACGTAATGAATTGTATTAACGGAATCAGACCTTTGAAACTGGGAGAACCCCATCTGTTAAATCAGCAATGCTCCCTGTGAGGAAGCTGGAAGTTATTCCAGTTATGTGTTTAACCCTAACCTCACGGGTTCCGCTCTCCAGGGCCCCGGAAGCCTTACTTTGTAAAAACACAGAAGCAGAAATTCTCCTGCAGAGATTTTGGAGACACTTCTTTGACACATTTCCCTGGCGAAGCTTTCTTGCGGCAGTCACACCCGATTTTTGTGCCTCCTATGTGGAAGTTTGTGTGTATCTGATTTTCTCTAATTGTGCTACTGCCATAGCAACCGTGGGATCCGGTAAACAACCTCAGGATGATGAATGTGAGTGGGAATGATGGCAGGATTTCTGGATTTGTAAATTTGTCTGGACCAGAAAAGCTACGGAACAGATGAAGAGGCAGTTGAGGACAAGAGGGTGAGACCCATCTACCCCCCAGCTGTGCCGGGTGTCACACAATCCTCTCATTCATTCCACATGCTTTGAAATGCAGCTTAGAACTGCTCAGCCTGAAAGCATCAACGTCCACATGGCTCTCTTTTGATTTCCTTTCTCCGTCTGCTTCTCAGGTCTTTTGAGATGTGTTTACTCCCTTTCACCTGTAACTCTCGTGTTTCTGGATTGATTTCTCATCAGAAAGGCAGCAGGGACTCCCTCCACCCCAAGCTCTGCCTATGTACAACTGGCTCTTTTGACATTAATATAAACCGCAGAGAAAATCCAGGAGCAATGCTACCACTGCGTATCTACTTCAGCTACTTCCAAATCCTTTTAATACCGCCACTTAGCTAATTAGCATTATGTGTGTGGAACATTTGAGGTTAAAATACTTTTTACACGTGGTGGATAAGCCGGAGAAAGTGGGAGCATTCCCGGTTAGCTGTTAAAAGTCTGCTCTCCTTCCTATGGTAATAATGGTTGAGCCAGTATTTTTAAAAAGAAAAAATTTTTAGATAAGGAAAGTGAAATAAGAAGGTGCCTCTTTCGCTAGATTCCAAAATGTTTAAAGAATTTTTATTTGAAAACATCTAAAGCATTTTCACTTCCATGATAGTCAAGTAAATTTTGTCCAAAATTCTGCCCAGACCTATGTCTTCAGAGGAGCCTTACGAATATTTATTCTGTCTAGTTAGTTACATGTGAAGGCAGCAGCTGTAACTCACTCACCTGTTCATTCATCTTTATTCAACTAGTATCTACTATGTAACTCAACTAGTTGAAAGATGAGCATAGACCCGGCCATGCCCTCATGTGATCCTATTTTTTTTTTTTTTTTAACAGGGCCAGGTTTGAACCTGCCACCTCTGGTATGTGGGGCTGGCACCCTACTCTTTGAGCCACAGGTGCTGCCTTGATCCTATTCTTTAATATATATTGTATATAATTATCTTCTTGAGATCATACAGTTTTAGCAATTTTAGACAAAGGGTTAGACGGTAGAGTTTAGGATTTTTAAGAGACAATCAATATTAATGTCTCTCAAACTTCATCTCCTGGTACTCTTGAACCTATAGTTAAAAGAATGTACTTACTGTGGTTTAAACGTCAAAATAATTAATGATCATCAAAACTTTTCACGGCACACCTAAGATCCTCTCACAGCACACTGGTGTGCAGCTATACACTAGTTAACAATCACAGCAAAACCAGCACACCAGCTCTTTCCAGACTTTTAAGTTTTCTTCACAGCTCTTTAAAAGAGGTATGGATAGATATTTGATAGATGTAGAGATAGCATGATCACAACTTTACAAAGCAAGAGTCTTTAAAGATACTGAAATATAAGATGTTGTAAAAAAAAAAAAAGTAGAGTTCCCCACACTCTTCCTCCAGCTCCCACAAATAACGTTTTCATATAATCACTGTACACTAGTTGAAATTTGCTACTATAATTCAAATACAGACTTCATTCTAATTTCATAAAAGTTGAATGCCGTGAAGGCTATGTTGACCAGTTTGATGAAAGCACTTTGAATTGTATGTAAAACCAGCACATTGTACCTCATGATTGGATTAACGTACACAGCTATGATTTAATTAAAAAACCCAAAAAAGTTTGCATGCACTTTGTGTATAAAGTTCAACATTTTCATCACTCACAAAGACCCACATAACCATCATCGTAATTGAGATGAAGAATAGTTCTATTACCAAAAAGGCAATCCCTCACATGACACCGTCCCCCAACCCTGTTCCTTGGAAAGCACTGATATGTTCTTCATAATTATAACTGTCATTCTGAGAAATTATATAAATGGAATTAGATAGTATGGAACCACTTGACCTTGTGTCTTTATTACTCAGCGTCATTCTCTTGAGACCCATCCCATTTGTTGCATGGATTAATAATTCTTTTCTGAGTATTATTTTATGGTGTGGATTCATTCACTCATTGAAGGGCATTTTTGATGCTTTCTAGTTTTTGGTGATTACAAATAAACTTTCTAGGAACATCTGTGTATAGGTCTGTGCATGAACACATTTCCATTTCTCAAGTATAAATGCCCAGGAGTGGTGTTTCTGTGAGGTCATAGAATAAGGGTGTGTAATGTTATGGGACATTGCCAACCTCCTTTCCAGAGTTGTGTTGTATTCCACTCAACATACGTTAATTAGTTTTGTAAGTAGGTCTGTAATGATATCCCACTGCAGCTGTGATTTGCATTTCTAAGGAATAATTCTCATTCTTTTTAGTATGTTCTTATTTGCTACTCATACGTCATCTTTGGTGAAGTGTCTATTGAAGTCCATTGTCCTGGCTCAGTGCCTATAGCTCAACTGGCTAAGGCACCAGCCACATACACCTAAGGTGGTGGGTTCGAATCCCCAGCCTGGACCCGCCAAACAGCAATGACAGCTGCAATCAAAAAATAGCCGGGCGTTGTGGCGGGCACCTGTGGTCCCAGCTACTTGGGAGGTGGAGGCAAGAGACTTGCTTGAGCCCAGGAGTTAGAGGTTGCTGTGAGCTGTAATGCCACGGCACTCTACCCAGGGGGACAGCTTGAGGCTCTGTCTCAAAAAAAAAAAAAAAAAAAGAAGTCCATTGTCCTTTCTCTAACTGGACTGTTTTCTGACTAGAGAGTT
>CAUYTI010007405.1:0-14112 GCA_963575145.1 Galago senegalensis | reverse complement strand
CTTTGAGTTATATCCTCTGCACAGATGGGTCATTTCAACCTTTATCTGGCAGGCTGACTTGAATACACAGTTGGGGTCCCCTGTAGGAGGTTTTTATGCCTTGCCTGCAGGCCCCCACTGTGTTTTCCCAGATTGCTTAGGGCCTCAGCAAAAGAGCGTAATACTCCCAAGTCTTTTCGCTCAGTTTCTGGAATTAAAGAGCACCTTTTATTTAATTTTAGTGGGGGTTTACCCCACAGGTGGGGGAATGGGAGAAGGCAGGGGGATCCTGGGTGAAACAGGAACTTACAACACTACTTCTCATATTTCACTTCTTTCTCTAGATTAGGATTGCTTCCGATGGTAGGTGTCTCACTGAAGGTTGCATCTTGAAATCTGGTGATGTATTGTGTAGAGTACTATACTGCATACCTGCAGTTATTTGTGATTATGATGGAAAATATCACCCTATCTTTAAATTTTAATCAATCCTGATTCCATGCTAGGTGTATCCAAATTTTGTTTCTTTTATTTATTTTTTTTTTTTGATACAGAGCCTCAAGCTGTCCCCCTGGGTAGAATGCCGGGGCATTACAGCTCACAGCAACCTCCAACTCCTGGGCTCAAGCGAATCTCCTGCCTCCGCCTCCCAAGTAGCTGGGACCACAGGCGCCCACCACAACGCCCAGCTATTTTTTTTTTTTTTTTGGTTGCAGGCATCATTGTTGTTTGGTGGGTCCGGGCTGGGGATACAAACCCACCTCCTTACGTGTATGTGGCTGGCGTCTTAGCTGGTTGAGTTATAGGCACCGAGCCCCAGATTTTGTTTCTTGGCTACAAAGCCAAGAATACTTATTTTGGATCACACATACAATACAAAACAATGAATTAAACCTGATAAGGATAAAAGAAATATATGCATAGTTGTGGTGATCGCCCACCCAGGATAAGTAAAACAGTCCTAACATACTCCCCTTTGTTCCTGAGGCCTAAAAATAAGATAATCCTAATAGTACCCTCCAAACTCCTATTTTAAGTAGAGCTCAATGACACATCCCATGCATGACTATAATATTTCCATGCTCTGGGCAGGTAAATTGGGCAGAACCCCTGAGTTGCCATATTAGAGACAAGTTTAAGTGACAGAAAGACAAACTCAGCCAGCCTGTAACACAGGGTTTTAATTTGAACAGAATAGGTAGTCCAAGTGTGCAAGTGTTGTATCCCTTACCTATATTTCCAGGTGCTTCAGATGCTGAGGCAGATGGATTACTTCAACAAAGTGTTGGATGTTATTTTTTGAAAGGCTGAGACCATGGAAAATCTAGTCTGGGTAACATCGTGAAAGTCAGTCTCATGAAAAAGAAAGGAAGGAAGGAAGGCAAGAAGGAAGGAAAGAAGAAAGAAAGAGAAAAAAAAATGCTAGGTACAATTTTTAATAGCGAAATTGCAAGGAAATGTCAGTAGGCAGATGGAATAAAGGATTACATGTTTTATTGTCGTAAAGGAAGTGATTAATTGTGGTACCTGGGTGGAAGATGAAACAAAGATTCCGGTCAAGGTTATTTGAGGTTGGCTTTTTAGGAGACTGCCAGTTGATATGATGGGTAGGGGTCATCCAGAGATGTCTGTTATCTGGTCTTGAACTGATTGGGACAAGTTAATATTGGTCCAGATTGAAAAGAGAAACAGAAAGGGTGGAGTATAGAATCTGTATATTTTAGTGTACATTAAAAAACCTGACTTGAGTCAAGAATTCACAGTGAGGGGAATTTAGAGTGACTACAAGAATCAACAATATAAAAGGATAGGAGTTGTATAAAATATGAAGTCTTGACTAATCACAGTTGTAGAAAAAAAATTTCCCTATGAGAGAATAATTTTTGAAGTTGGCATCTAATCTAGAAAAAAAAAATTCAACCTAGATCCATGGTCAAAGTGAAAATTATAGTTAGGCTTTGTGGCGTGCACCTGTAGTCTGAGTTATTTGGAAGGTTGAGAGAAAAAACAAAAACACCTAATCCCAGGTGTTGGTGGCTACTGTGATCTGTAGAGAACACATAAATTTACTAAATGTGATAGTGTAAGTCTCTGTCTACATAAAAAAATAAAAAAGTAAAATGATGAGTAACTCCAGTACAAATAGTTTTCTCCATGTATTTATTGAGATATTTTGTTGCCTTTGGTAGAGTTTCCTGGTACCATGGTCCACAGAAAACTTCAAGTGTTCTCATCAATTTAACTTATTCCCTCAGCTGCCATTGCAGGAGGCTGCATAACATCTAGATGGTTTTTATTCTTCACAGACAGGTATCTCACTAGTAATGAAGGTTGTCTCCAATTCAGAAACTCAGACAAAGCAAATGATTTGGCCTCCCAAATTGCCAAGAGGAGAGGAATGAAGAACCTCAACTGGGCAAAGAACCTAGTTGAAAAATATCCCGTGATTGATGTCTGAAATAGTTGCTCACCATGATGGTGTAAATTTGAAAACAGTCCAAGCCAATCTGCAACAAATATATCTGGTCACGGAGGTAGGTGCCTGTAGTTCAAGCTACTGGGGAGGCTGAGTCAAAAAAATCGCCTGAGCCCAGTAAATGGGAGTTTCTGTGATCTGTGTTGGCATATCGCTCTACTGCAATTGACAAAGTGACTTTGTCTCATATACAAAAAAGAAAATAAAAAATAACAAAGTGCATCCAACTTAAGTGTCTCTATGCAGTTTTAACATCTGGAATGCAGGTGAGACTCACTGTTCTACAAAACATCAACTGTTGTGTCAGCCTAGTCACTGGGACTTCAATCAATGATGTAATCAATAAGGGACAAACAAAAGATCACTTCTCTATCTGTGGATGGAGGGCCAAGACATGTCCATGATCAAACAATTACAGGAAACCAGCTGAAGGTATCAGAAAAATCTAATGAGTATATTTGATCAGAAGCCAGAATCCCATGACATTCCTGAATGAAGTCACTACATGGTAACCATGTAAGACATCACAATGGGTGTTGCCCTGGCTTGCCAACTTTAAGCTTCATTTTATTTCTGCTAATCATGTGCAGTTCCTATCTGTGTTTCTTGTTGGGTTCAACTTGTTACAAAGAGTATGGTTCTTTTTTCCACACTCAATTCCAGCTTCTTAAATTTTGTTTTGTAAACATGGCAATGGTATTCAACAATTGATCATTTCCTTTTCAAGTCACAGATTTGTAATCAAATGGAAGAGTGTAGTTTAAACCTAGTTCTGCCCTGTGATGTTATAGAACAAGAAATCTAGCCCAATGAGTGGACAATGATTTGCCAGACCTAAATGTGCATCACATATTTCCCATTTCTACCTTTCATGATGTTTGACATTGTTCTATAGAATAGGCTTGTTTTGGATTGTATATGTCTCACTGAAGGTTCCCTCTAGAAATCTGGTGAGCCACTATATCCAGTAATATAATCCATATCTGAATAATACATACATGAAATTATAGGTTACAGTGTGGTGTTTTCATATACAATTTGAAATACTCTCTTCAAACTTGTTAATGGTTATTGTAGCCTTCATGTCATTTTCTTAGTTAAGACATTTATACTCTGCTTTTACAAAGATTCACTTGTACCCTTGTATGATAAATCATAGAGGTGACCCCACCACCCCACCAATCACCCTACCTCTACCCAAATACTTCCCTCCCCTACCCTCTCTCTTCCCCTGTCCCATATTCTAAGGCTATAATTAAGTTATATTTTTCCTATGAAAGTGATAAATTACTTTCAAAATAGGGCTGTGTACTTTGGATACTTTTTCTTCCATTCTTGAGATACTTTACTAAGAAGAACATTTTCTAGCTCCATTCATGTAAATATGAAGGATGTAAAGTCTCCATCTTTCTTTAAGGATGCATGATATTACATGGTGTACATATACCACACTTTATTGATCCATTTGTGGGTTGATGGGCACTTGGGCTTCTTCCATGACCTAGCAATTATGAATTGGGCTTCAACAAACATTCTGATAGAAATATCTTTGTTGTAATGTAATTTTTGGTCTTCTGGATATATGCCTAATAAAAGAATTTCAGGATAAAATAGAAGGTCTATTTTTAGTTCTCTGAGTGTTCTTCAGAGGTCTTTCCAAGAAGAGCCAATTAGTGGAGAAAAGGGAACACTTCTACACTGCTGGTGGGAATGCAGACCTGCGGTTATTTATAATGATCATGAGAAATGTGAGCCTATCTTTAAATTTCGAACAATCCTGAATTCTATGCTAAATGTATCTAAACTTTTGACTTCTTGGACACGATGCATATTGAAGAGGTATGTTGGATCACACATATAATACACAATAACTAATAAACTCTGATAAGAAAAAAAAAGATACATGCATAATTGTTGTGATCTTCCACTATGAATATATAAAACTTTCCTTATATACTCCTTCTGTGTCACCAGCCCTAAAATTGACCCCACTAATATCATTTATTAAGTAGTGCTCAATGACAAATGCCTTGCATGACTACAATATTTTTATGCTCTGGGCAGTCAAATCATCAGATCCATTGAGCTCCCGTGTTAGACACAAGACTGAGAAACAGAAAAACAGCCTCATCCTTGATATTCCACCAAGTTTCTACTCAAATAGAAAGGGTAATAAAGTTCAGTATCTCTTACCTATAGTTTCAGGTACTTCAGAGGCATAGGCATGAGATTCACTTCAACCAAAGAGTTGGATGTCATTGTGTCATTTTCCATAATCAAGGCTGAGATTATGGAAAATCTAGTCTTCAGAACTGTGAGAGTTGGTCTCATGAAAAATAATGAAGAAAGAAATAAATCAAAATTTAAAGAAAGGAAGGAAGGAAGGAAGGAAGGAAGGAAGGAAGGAAGAAGGAATGAAGAAAGAAAGAAAGAAAGAAAGAAAGAAAGAAAGAAAGAAAGAAAGAAGAGACAGCGAAAGAAAAAAAAAAGAAAGAGAGAGAGAGAAAGAAAGAAAAGAAAAGAAAGAAGGAAGACATTTTGATAGGTAGAATTTCCAAGAACAAATTATGAGGAAATTTGAGTAGGCAGCAGGAGTACACGATTACCTAAAGCAGATTTATTGTGGTCCTCAGGGAGCAAAGGAAAATATGAGTCAAGACAAGTTTGTTTGCGGTTCGTTCCATTGCCAGTTGATCTGAGGGGTAGGGGTTGTCCAGAGATGTCTGGTCCCTGGTATTGGACAGATTGGGGCAAGTGAATATTGGTCCAGATATAAAATTCTAACAGAAACGCTAAGTGTAGAATTTGTATATTTCAGTTCGAATAAAAAAACCCGATGAGTGAGAATTCACTGTGTGGTTAGTTTAGAGTGCCTAAAGAATCTAAGATACCAAAGATTTAGAGTTGTGTAAAATGTGAAGAATTTACTAATAGGGGTTGTAGGAAAAAAAAATATCCCTATGAGACAATAATTTCTCCAATTCACATCTAATCTAGGAGAAAATGTTCAACCTAGGTCCATGGTCAAAAAGTGAAGATAATAGCCTGGTGTTATGGCATGGACTGTAGACCCGGCTTACTCAGGAGGCTGAGAAAAGAAAATCCCATATGGCCAGGTGTTGGAGGTTGCTGTGATATGTAGATTTCCACAGAACTTTACTGGGTGAGATAAATAAAGTCTCTGTCTCTATATCACAAATATATATATATACACACACACACATATATATATATATATAAAACATTTATATATATTATATAATATATATAAATATTTAAATATAAATACATAAATTTATATATATAAATCATATATGTGTGTGTGTGTGTATATATATATATATATATATATATATATAAATGAGCAGTAACTTCAATACAAATGTTTTATTCTGTTTATTTCTTGAGACAGAGTCTTATTTTGTTGCATTTGGGAGAGTAACTTGGTACCATAGCTAACAGCAAACTTCAAGTGTTCTCATGAAGTGAACCTATTCCCTCAGCTGTCATGCCAGGACCCTGCATAAGATCTGGCCATTTATTATTCTTCAGAGGTGGCTATCTCACTAGTGCTGAGGCTTGTCTACAATTTACAAGCTCAGACAATCCAACAAACAAGGCCTCCCAAATTGCATAGATGAGAATCATGAAGAAACACTGCTGGCTACAAAAACGGGCTTGAAATATGTCCCCTTTCGATGTCTGAACTGGTGGCTCCTTATGAAGGTGGTGAGATTGAAAATATTCCCAGGCAATCTGCAGCAAAAAATTATTTGGTATTAGGTTATGACATTCCTACAAAAACTATGAATTAGTTCCAAAATAGGGCTGTGTACATTGCATACTTTTTCTTCCATTCTTGAGATACTTTTCTAAGAAGAACATTTTCCAATGCAATCCATATAATCATGTTAAAGTCTCCATCCTTCTTTAGGGTGCATAGTATTCCATGGTGTACATTTACAACAATTTATTGATCCATTCATGGATAGACGGACATGGAGGGAGACTGGTGGTGTCACTTCTATGTTTTATCTTACAAGGATACGAGTGGATCTTTCTAAAAGCAAAGCATGAACATTTTAACTCAATAACTAAGAAAATGACATGAACATTATCTTGACCAGTTTGATGAGAGTATTTCAAAATGTACATGAAAACAGTACTCTGTGCCCCATGATAGCATTAATGTACACAGTTATGCTATAAGAAATACATTTTAAAGAATTGGCATTCAGGTCAGTTCCTGTAGTTCAAGTTACTGGGGAGGCTAAATCAAAAGAAACACCTGGAAACAGGTGTTGGATATGGAAGTTTCTCTGCACTCTGATGGCAGAGCACTCTAAAGAGAGTGACAAAGTGAATATCTGTCTCAAAAAAAAACAAAAAACAAAAAACAAAGACCATCCTACTTAATTGTCTCTATGCTGCTTTACCATGTAAAATGCAGTTTGAGTCTCAGTGCTATGCAAAATCTCAACTGTTATACCAGCCTAGTGATTGGAATCTTAGATGTTAATTAAATCAATGAGACACAAACAGGGGCTCACTTCTCTATATGTAGATGGAGGGCTAATAAATATCCTGAACAAAACACTTGCAGGACACTAGCAGAAACGTCCAGTGAGCATCTTCAACCAGAATCCTGCATCCCACACCACATCTGGATGCAGTCACTACATAGTCATTGATGACATCAGAAATAATGTTGCTCCAAGTTACCATCTTTAAGATTAATCTTATTCCTGCTAAGCATCAGTAGTTTCTATCCGGGTTATTGTCAGGTTGAAACTTTTATTAAAGTGTGGTTCTTGTCTCCCACTCAATTCCTGCTTCCTAAATTTTGTTATATTACCATGGCCAATGGATTACACAACCCATCCTTTCATTTTCTAGTCATGGATTTGTAATCAAATGGAAGAGTGTGGTTTATTCCTAGTGATGCCCTGGGATGTTATAGAACAATAAATTGAGCTCAATGATTGAACAATGGTTTGACAGACCTAAGGTAGATCACATTATTTGCAGTTCTACTTTTCATGGTGTTTTACCTCTTTCTCTAGAATAGCTTATTTTGGATGATAGATGTCTCCAAGAAGTTTCACTCTCAAAATCTGGTAAGACATTATGTTTAGTAGTATACTCCATACCTGTCTTTATTTGTAATGATCATGGAAAATATCAGCCTATCTTTAAACTTACATCAATACTGAATTCTGTGATAGGAGAATCTAAAATTTTTGTTTCATATCTACAATGCACATTGAAGAGTTACATTGTATCACATGTATAATGCACAATAACTAATGATATCTGGTAAGGATAAAAGAGATCCATGCATCATTGTGGTGATCTATCATCAGGGATATTTATAACAGTCATCAAAAGCTCCCTATGTGTCACCAAAGCCTGAGGATTGCACAATCCTCATTGTTCCCGATAAATTCATTTCTTAAGTAGAGCTTAGTGACTTATCCAATGCATAAATATGATATTGCAATGCTCTGAAGAGCCAAATTGTGCATATCACAATTGAGCTCCTCGATTAGAGACAACAATAAGCAACAGAAAGACAACAGTAGCCCTTATTTCCCACCAGGTTTCTACTAAAATAGAAAGTGTAGTCCAGTGTTGTATCACTTATCACTTACCTACAGTTTTAACTACTCTGGAGAATGAGGCAAGATGATCACTTCAATGGAAAAATTACATGTCATTGTGAGCAAATCGAAGGTCATGTACAATCTATTCTGGAAAACAGTGTGAGAGTTGGTCTCATAAATAATAATGAAAAAAGATATAAAGGAAGAAATTTATATAGAGAGGAAAAAATAAAAAAAAAGAAAGAAAGGACGGAAGGAAGGAAGGAAGGAAAGAAGGAAGGGAAGGAAGAAAGGAGAAAGAAAGAATGAAGGAAAGAAAAAGGGAGAAAGAAAGAAAGAAAGAAAGAAGGAAAGAAAACAAAGAAAGAAACATAAATAAGAAAACAGAAAAGAAAAAAAAAGTTTTTCTAGGTACAGTTACCAAGAGCAAAATTAACAGGAAATATCCATAGACATATGGAGTACAGGACTATGTAAAGGAGGATGTTTATTGTGGTACCAGAGGGAGGAGGGAAAAATGAGTCAGGACAAGTTTATTTGCACTTGGTTCCTTAGGAGACTGCCAGTTGTTCTGACGGTTAGGGGTGATCCAAAGATGTATACTTCCTGGTCTTGTATTGAATGTGGCAAGGGAATATTGGTCCAGATTGAAAAATGCAACAGAAGTGGTGTAGTCTATAATGTATATATTTTAGTGAACATAAAAAAAAAATAACAAACATGAATTGAGGCTAGAATTCACTGAGAGCATTTTACAGTGACTGCAAGAATCTAAGATATGAAAGGGTCAGAGTTATGTAAAATCTGAAGTCTTGACTAATAGGGGTTGTAGGAAAAGAAAATTCTGAATGAAAAAAAATAATTTCTGCAGTTTACATCTCATGTAGGGGATAATTTTCGACACTCGATGTGTGGTTAAGTAATAGCCAGGAGTAGTGGAGTTCACCTGTAATACCAGCTACTCCAGAGAGAGTAAAAAATAGCTTAAGTCCAGAAGTTTGAGGTTGCTGTGAACTTTACACAACAAAGAACTTTACTTAGTGTTATGAATAAAGTAAGTTTCAGTCTGTGTAACAAGATAAAAGAAAGAAAGAAAAAAATAAAAATGAGGAGTAACTCCAATACAAATGTTTTTCTCCATTTATTTACTAAGATAGATTCTTTTTTTGTTACATTTAGTAGAGTACCCTGGTATCATAGCTCACAGCAAACTTCAAGTGTTCTCACCAAAAAAAAAAAAAAAAAAAAAAAAAAAAACCTTATTCCCTCAGCTGGTATGCCAGCAGCCTGCATAACATCTGGCAATTTTTTATTTTTTAGAGATGGGAATTTCACTAGTGATGAGGATGTTCTCTGACTCAAAGCCCAGACAATCCAACTGACTGTGCCTCCCCAATTGCCAAAACGAGTGGCATGAAAAACCATCCCGGGACACAAAACCTAGTTTGAAAAATTTTCCATCTTCATTGTCTGAAGTGGTGGCTCACGGATTCAACAACCCAGAATATTTTTTTCAAGTCACAGATTTGTAATCAAATGGAATGCACATAGAAGAGTTAAGTTGGATCACATGTATAATACAAAATAGCAAACGAAAGCTGGTAAGAATAAAAGAGACTCATGGATAGTTGTGGTGATCTCCCACCATGGATATGTAAAACAGTCCTGAAACACTCCCTATGTTTCACCAAGGCCTGAGGATTGGACAATCCTCAAAGCCCCCCAAAAGTTCATTTCTTAAGTAGAGCTCAATAAGTTATCACAAGCATGAGTACAATATTTTGAAGCTCTGGGCATCCCCGTTGGGCAGCTTTTCTGAGATTCTGTGTTAGAAAGAAGGCTGAGCAACAGAAAGACAAATTCAGCCTTGATATCCCAATGGGTTTCTACTCACATAGAAAGGATAGTCAAGTGTTATATCCCTTACCTATAGTTCCCACTGAGGCAAGAGGAACACGTGGAGTATCACTTTGAACAGAGAGTTGAATGTCATTGTGTGCAAGGCTGAGATCATAAACTATCTAGGCAGGGGAACAGAGTGAGAGGGGGTATCATGAAAAGTAATGAAAGAAAGAAAGAAATTATCCTAGGTACAGTTTCCAAGAGCAAAATTTTGAGAAAAAATCAGTAGGAAGATGTAATATCTGACTCATAAAGGAGGATATTTATTGTGTTGCCAGGGAAAGAAGGGAAAAATGAGTCAGGACAAGTTCATTTGTGTTTGATTCTTTAGGAGACTGCCATTTGATCTTATGGGTAGGTGTCATTCAGAGATGTCTGGTCCCTTGTCTTGGACTGATTGAGGCAAGGGAATAATGGGCTAGAATGAAAAGTGCAACAGAAGGGGTGGTCTGTATAACCTGAATATTTTACAGTACATAAAAAACCTGAATTGAGTAAAGAATTCATTTTGTGGGCAGTTTTCAGTGACTACTAGAATCTAAGATACAAAAGGTTCTTCATGAGCTGTGTAAAATCTAAAGTATTGACTAATAAGTGTTGGAGAAAAAAAATTTCCCTATTAGAGAATAATTTCTCCAGTTGACATCTAATCTAAGGGAAAAATTTAAACACTAGATCCATGGGGAAATGTAGAAATAATAACCAAGCCTTGTGGCATGCAACTGAACTCAAAGTTCCTCTGGAGGTTGAGCACAGAAAATTGACTTAGGCCAAGAGTTGGAGGTTGCTCTGATCTGTAGATGCCACAGAACTTTACTGATGGTGGTAAATAAAGTAAGTCCCTGTCTACATAAAAGAAAGTAAAAATTAGGAATAACTGCAATTAAAATGGTTTTCTTCATTTATTTATTGAGACAGTCATATATTTTTGCATATATTACTTGACCCTGTTTTCATAACTGATAGAAAACTTCAAGTGTTCTCTTCAAGAGAACCTATTATCTCAGCTGGCATGCCAGAAGCTTATATAACGTCCGACCGCTTTTTATATATGAGAGGTGGGTATCTCATTCTGCATAGTCTGGACTCCAATGCTGAATCTCAGACAATCCAACTGACTGAGCCTCCCAAATTGTCAAGATGAAGGCATGAAGCACCATCCATTGTTTAAAAAAATCTCAAAACATAACTTGAAAAATATCTCATCTTCAATGTCTGAAGAAGTGTCTCACCATGAAGGTGGTAATTTTGAAAATGGTCCCAGCCAATCTGCAACCAAAAATAGCTGGGAATTGAGATGGGTGCCTGTAGTTCAGGCTACTAGGGAAGCTGAGGCAAAATAATTGCCTGTGTACAGGAGATGAAGTTATCTGTGAGCTACGTAGCCATAGCACTTTACTGAAATTTACAAATTGAAAATCTCTTAAAAAAAAAAATCATCCAACTTAAGTTTCTCTGGGAAGCAAGAATGCAGCTTTAGTCTCATTGAAGTACAAAATCACTACTTTTTATGAGCCTAGTGACTGGAATCTCAGCTGTCAATGTAATCAATAAAGCAAAACGGGAAATCACTTCTCTGTCTGTGGATGGTAGGATAAGAAATGCACTGTATCAAACCTTTCATCACACCAGCTGAAGTGACCATAATGTCCAATGAGTATCTTTGACTAGAAGCCTGGATCCCACAAGTATAAGACAAAGTCACTACATAATCACCATGGATGATGTCACATTGGGTGTTGCCCTGGGTTACTCTTTTTAAGCTTAAACTTTTTCCTGCTAAGCATACGTAGTTGCTATCCAGGTTTGTTGTTGGATTCAAATTGCTACAAAAACTGGTCAAGGGGAGGGGGAGATAGCCAATGGGTGGGAGGGGCAAAATAGCCAATGGGTGCCAGCCTCTGACAGAGGTTCCCATCCAGAAGAAAAGATAATATTCAGAAATTACCCAACAAGTTTGAAGACTGAGAACTCAGCCAAGAGATAAGAGTTATATCTGCATGACACTTCTCTGAGGCAAGTTGCAACTGCAAGAAAAAAATCTACAAGTACATAATACATCCCAAAGGAAAACTATCTGTTCTCTTCCCCAAGAAAGTTGTGTTTTTGTCCTCGTCTGCTTCTTTAAGTTTTCTACGGCGAGTCGTGAACAGAGGACCTATTTTCCTACCCCAAGTGTGAGAGCTTCAGGAAGTGGGTTCTACTTTCCTAGAGTGACTCTGTTGAGATTTCAAACACTGTCTCACCAAGGAGAAATATTGAACTAACATTTTAATTTCCATTTTTAATTTCTACTACACACTTCCCCCCTAGCCTGCATAGACAGTGATGGGGACCCAAGTGCGGGATCTCACTACTCCTATGGGACCAAGTGCCCTGTCCTGGCCCTGTAGCCAGACAACTGCTGGAGTGGGTGTTCCTCTGGTGGCAGGTGGATCCCCACTGCTCCTGCCACACTTGACAGGCACCGAATGGTCCAAGAACTTTCAGAGGACTGTCAGTTGAGAGGGAACTATACTAGAATGATTGTACCTTGAGGTGAAGAGCAGCAGCTGCAGAAGTGGGAACAATAAGGCTCAAACCCTGGAGATTCTTTTTTTGACAGACAGGATCTGTCTCTCTGCACAGCCAGAGGAAGCCAGGAACTTCTGGCTGGTAGCCATGAGAAAAAAAAAAAAAAAGTTCTGGGATGTACTCCAAGTGTAAATTTAGCATGGGGCAGAATAAGCAGAAAAGCTCAGGGAACATAAATCATCAGAATAGATCAACTCCCCCAAGGAAAAATGGGGCAGATACAATTAAAGATCTCATTTATAAACAGATGGCTGAGATTTCAGAAATTGAGTTCAGAATTTGGGTAGGAAATAAGATTAACAGAATGAAAGAAAAGAGGAAATTATAATTTCAAGAAATTACTCAACACCTGTCGCAGTAATTCAACAATTTCAAGGATACAATGTCCAAAGATATTGAAACATTGAGGCAAGAGTTTGCAGCCCTCAAAGATCTCAAAAATATTGCAGAATCCCTTGGCAATACAATGCAGCAGAAGAAAGGATCTCTGACATTGAAGACAAAGCCTTTGAACATGACAAAGCACTGAAAGATGAAGAGAAATAGAGAGCAAAAAAGAATCATTCTCTCAAAGAGCTCTGAAATTATTGAAAGAAAACTAATATTTTCCTTTCAGGGATCCCTGAAGGCGAAGAAGTTGCTTCACAAAACAAAGAGGCTCTTGTTCATTAAATTATGAAAATTTCCACACATTCCAAGAGGTTCTGAAATTTAGATATCAGACAGTTTTAGAACCCCAGTTCACCTTAACCTGAATAAGACATCCCCCAGGCCCATCATAAATAACTTCAGTAAAGATAATATCAAAGAGAAAATTCTGAAATCAGTTAGATGTAAGAATCATAACCTACAAGGGGAAGAATATTAGAATGACTGAAAATCTCTCTGCTGAAATATTTCAGGCTAGTAGAGGATGGTCATCGAATTTTACTCTCTTAAAAGAAAATTACATTCAATGAAGGATCCTGTATCCAGCTAAATTGATGTTCACTTACAAAGGAGACATTAAATACTTTAAGAATATTCACAATGTCTCTGTAGAAGAAATTTGCCATACTTAACCAGCTCTTCATAATATTCTCAGACCTATCCTCTATAATGACCAGCACAATCCTCCACTACAAAAGTAAAATCACTCAGAAACTTTTGATAAAATTCCAAATTTTACAATGGCAAAAAAAAAATATAAAAAGTCCAATGGATTTCCTACAAACTTTATAAACAAAAATTTACCAGACTTATCAATAATATCAATCAATGAGAATGGCTTAAATTGTCCTCTAAAAAGGCACAGGATGGCAGACTGGATACAAAAACTCAGGCCATATATCTGCTGCATACAAGAATCTCATCTTACCTTAAAAGATAAAGATAGACTCAAGGTGAAAGGACTTTCATCTATATTCCAGGCAAGTGGAAAGCAGAAAAAAGCAGGTTTTGCAGTTTTATTCGCAGACACAATAGGTTTTAAACCTAAAAGTAAGCAAGGATAAAGATGGCCATTTTATATTTTTTAAGTGTAATACTCAATATGATAAGATTTCAAATATCAATATTTATTCACCCAACCTGAATACA
>CAUYTI010007404.1:0-21961 GCA_963575145.1 Galago senegalensis | reverse complement strand
AGAATTGTTCAATCCTTGGGCCTTGTTTAACCATAGGTAATATATCAGGACTTTTTTTTTTTTTTTTTTTTTTTTTTTGTTCTCTGAGTGTTCTCCAGATGTCTTTCCAAAAGGAACGAATTAAATTGCATTCCCACCAGCAATGTAGAAGTGTTCCCTATTCTCCACATCCACGCCAGCAACTCTGGTTTTGGGATTTTGTGATATGGGCTAATCTTACTGGAGTTAGGTGATATCTCAGAGTAGTTTTGATTTGCATTTCTCTAATGATTAAGGATGGTGAGCATTTGATAGATCAAAAAAAAAATATATCAGGACTGTTTTACATTTCCATGGTGGGTGATCACCACAACTATGCATAGATACATTTTATATTTACCAGGTTTCATTAGTTAATGTGCATAATATATATGATCCAACATAACTCTTCAACATGCATTATGGCTAAGCAGTCAAAAGTTTAGACACAACTAGCATGCAATTCGGGATTGATGGAAATTTCAAGATAGGTTGAAATTTCAACCTATCAATTTCAAGATATCAATTTCACGAATTTCAAGATATCAACCTATCTTGAAATTTCCAATGATCATCATAAATAACTTCAGGTATGGAGTACACTACTGGAAACAGTGGCTCACCTGGATTCGAGAGGGAGTCTTCAATGAGACACCAACCCACCAAGACATATCTACTCTAGAGAAAGTTGTAGAATATTGTGAAAAGAACAACTGAGCATTGTGTGACATACCATTTATATCTGAAAAATCATTGTCAATCATTGGGCTCTATTTCTTGTTACAAATATCTCAGGGCAGCACTAGATATAAACTACACTCTTCATATTATTAACAATCTGTGATTGGAAAAAGAAAGGATATGTTGTTGAATCCCTTGGTCATGGTTACAAAACAAAACGTAGGAAGCAGGAATTGAGTGTGAAGATAAGAACACTACTCTTTGTAACAGTTTAAAACAGACAGAAATCCAGGACATCTAACATCTATGCATACTTTGTAGGAATAAGATTAAGCTTAAATATAGTACCCAAAGGTGGCACCTGTGACTCAAAGTAGTAGGGCGCCGGCTCCATATGCCAGAGGTGGCTCTGGACCAAAAAAAAATTACATCCCAGGGAAACACTCATTGTGACCTCATCCATGGTGACCATCTAGTAACTTCATTCTGAAAAGTCACATGATCTAGGCTTCAGATCAAAGAAACCGACCAGACTTTTCTGCTCACTTCATCTGGTGTCCTGCAAGTATTTGATGCAGGACATTCCATAAACCTCCATCCACAGACATAAAATGATCTCACTTTTGTGCCTTATTGATTACATTAATGGCTGAGATTCCAGTCACTAGGCTGACACAAAAGTTGAGATTTTTTTACAGCTGTGAGACTCAAGTTGCATTCCATGTGGTAAAACGTCATAGAGACTCTTAAATAGGATGTTATTCCTTCTTCTTTCTCTTTTTCAGATAGTTTCAAATAGTCTCTCTCAGTAGAGTTCTGTCCCATCACAGCTCATAGAAACCTCAAACTCCTGGGCTTATGCAATCCTTTGCCTGAGCCTCCCCAGTAGCTCGAACTACAGGCACCCACCTCAATCTTTAGCTATTTTATGTTGAAAATTGTCTGGGACCATTTTGAACTTTACATAGTCATGGTGTGCCATCACTTCAACATTGAAGATTGAATATTTCTCAAACTAGGTTCTGTGGCTAGGGGTGGTTCCTTATGCCTCTCATCTTGGCAATTTGGAAGGCCTATTCTGTTGGATTTTCTGAACTTCTGAAATGAAGATCATCTTCAGCACTAGTGAGAGACCCATTTCTGAAGAATAAAACAAAGGTCATATGTTATGCATACTCCTTGCATACAAGCTGAAGGAAGATTTTGAAGTCTGCTGTGAGCCTTAATCCCAGAGTATTCTACAAAAAGCAATAAAAGAAGACTTTTTCTCAAGAAATAAATGGAGAAAATAATTTTCGTTGCACTTACTCCTCATATTTATTTTTTTAACAGAGACAGAGACTTAACATTATTTGTCACACAGTACATTTTTGTGGTTTCTACAGATCACAGCAAACTACAACTTCTAGGCTTAATCAATTTTTCTCATTCAGCCTCCTTAGTAGTGGGAACTACAGGTGAATGCCACAAACACTGGCCATTATTTTAATTTTGACCACAGACCTAGTGTTGAAAAATTTCCCCTACATTACAAGTCAACTGGAGTGCTAATTCTCTCATAGGGAATTTTTTTTGTACAACCCCTATTAGTTAATACTTTTGAGTAAATTCAGAACCCTTTGGTATCTTAGATTCTTGGTGACCTTTTGGTATCTTAGATTCTTGTAGTCACTCTAAAGTGCCCATACAGAGAATTCTTGACTGAAGTCAGGTATTTTTAAGCTCACTAAAATATCCAGTATATATGTTCCACCCCTTGTGTTGCACTTTTCAATCTGGGCCAATATTCCCTTGCTTTAATCAGTCTAAGACCAGGGACCAGACCTCCTTTGCTGACCACCCCTACCCATGTGTTCAACTGGCAGTCTCCTAAGGAACCAACTGCAACAGAATATGTTCTGACTCATTATTACCTCCTCCCCCTGAGGACCACAAAAAAATCTCTTCCTTTCTGTATTCCTGGAATCATCTGCAAACTGACCTTTTTTGTAATTTTGCTCTTGGAAAGTGTACCAAGCTAAATTCATTTCTTTCTTTCTTTCTTTCTTTCTTTCTTTCTTTCTTTCTTTCTTTCTTTCTTTCTTTCTTTCTTTCTTTCTTTTTTCCTTCCTTCCTTCCTTCCTTCCTTCCTTCCTTCCTTCCTTCCTTCCTTCCTTCCTTCCATCTTCCTTTTTTTGCTTTCTTCCTTCCTTCTTCCTGTCTTTATTTTGTTCATTTGTTCATTCTATCTTTCTTTCATTACTTTTTATGAGACTGAATCTCACTTGTTCCCCAGGCTAAATGGTCCATGACCTCAGCATTGCAGACAATGATATCCAGCTTTACAGTTGAAGTGATCCTCCTGCCTTAGACTCTGAAGTAGCTGCAACTGTAGGTAAGGGATACAACACTTGAATCCCCATTCGATTTGAGCAGAAACTGGGTATAATATCAGGGTGGAGGTTGTCCTTCTGTTATTCAGCTTTGTCTCTAACAGTAGTTGTCAGTGAATTTACCCATTTTGGCTACCCAGAACATAGAAATATTGTAGTCATTCATGGGATAAGTCATTGAGCTCTACTTAAAAAATGAGCTTACTGGGCACTTTGAGGATACTGTATTACATGGAATGAAGCAAAAGACATTATACAATCTTGTCTTACTTGTCAAACAATTTTAATTCCTAACTTAACTCCAGGCGTAAATGCTAGAGGTTTAAAACCAAACAAATTTGGCAAATCCATGTTATGCAATATGAAGGATTTGGAAATCTAAATATATTCATCATTCAATTGATACGCATTCCCATTTTTCCTGCCCTTACATCTGAAAAGTCTGATTCAGTTATCACTCATTTATTAGAAGCTTTTGCACCCATTGCCTTCCTCAAATGATAAAAACAGATAATGGATCTGCATATATTTCCAATAAATGCCAACCATTTTTTTAACCTCATAATATTAAAAACATTACAGGTATTCCAGGAAACAGTACAGGACAATCAGTTATTGAACTCCATAAGTGAACATTAAAAGGAATTCTATTTCACCAGAAAAGGGGGATAGGATATGACACAATCCTTAAGAATAAAGTTACCTCAAATCTATTTACTTTAAATTTTCTAAATTTGGATTCTGAAGGTAACACTCCATCTACAAAACTAGGAATGAAGCAGCCAGCTGTTTCTGTTAAACAACTTCTTTATTAGAAAGATACTTTTTAAAGAGAATGGCTTCCTGCTGTGGTAGTGCGATGGGGTAGAGGGTATGTGTTTCTCTCCACAGAAACAATGAATTATCGTTCCCAGGCAAACACATCAAACTGTGACATGACACCCCCACCCCTGCCCATCAATGGGCATAGCAAAGAAGAGCTGGGAATCTGACCAGGAATCTGACCATGAAGATGTCCTCTCTGTTGAGGGAGGAACAGAGAAACCAGTTGATCCACCGATCAAGCCAGAGATTACAAATGAACTGAGCACTCCTTCTCCAATACAATGGAGAGAGTTCTCTCAACTATCCTAAGAAGCAAGATCAATCATGATGGTGATCAATCATGCAATGATCTCTCCAGTCTTGTTTCTTACAAGGATAGCCATACTTAATACACAGGTAAATTAACAACAAAATTATACTTTTTGGAGTTATATTTCTTACCCACCATTATTTGGAGGAGTTTCATGGTTTGAACCATCAGTTTCATGTGAATGAAAGTTCATGGCTTCCTGGACCATATGATAAACAAGATTTTTTTAAGTCAGAAGAGGAGGGGACAGTCCTCTTCAATTACTCCACTGGCATTATGAGAACACCTGTAAGTTTAGGCCCAGAAACTCCTCATTTATCTTTTTTGTTTACAACAATGGGTAGCTTAAAAAATAACTGGTTATCATGAAATGTATTTACAACTACAGTGAATTTTACTAAATTAATTTTAACACAACATGCATTATTGCCCCATTTGCCTTAGTGTAAGCTGCATGTGTTTACTGATATTGTGGATTGGATTCATTGGTCAAAATGTCGAGGCTCATATTTAATTGCTTTGAGACAAACTAAATTTGGATCTATCATTAACTGGATAACTTCAGCTTTTGTGATGGAAAAATAAGGGCCTGGTTCTAGTCACCTTAGTCATCATGAAAATTCTACTGATATCACCTACTACTCATCAAAGGCGTTTTTGTGAAAGAAAATGGTTTGGCACCACCCATTCCAGGTATTTATGGCTATCCACACAACCTGATTTATGAGAAGTTGGAGTGGCTTTATTTGTTTTACCTTCATGGAAAAATATGCATATATATAAACCTGGACATTATTCTCAACATACCTTTCATTTCAAGTGGCAATTAGTCCATTTTCTTTATGCTGGTGTAAAACTTCCTTGTTTGGTTAGTTGGAAATATTATTTGGAATAAAGACACTGGAGAAATATATTGATGATTCAGGTAAATTTTAAATGTTTACATGTTTTCATGTATCCATGAGATTTGATTTTTCCTGAGATAGGATTTATTTACTTGAGACCAGAACTGGCATTTTACTTCCTGTGAAAATTATGAGACTGGGGGAAGAGTCCCCAGTGGTTTCCATCATAGATAGTTTAGCCCAGAAGCTGAGGAATATGACAAAGAGGATTATCCATCGTCTCATAGCAGTAATTCTGTGGATTATAGCCATCACTGCCTCTGCAACTGCCACTGGAATAGCTTTCACTTAATCCGTAAAGACTGAAAAATTTGTGTCTAATTGGCATAAAGGTGTTGTAAAACTATGGGTTTCTCAGAAACAAATTGACACCTTATGAATTGGCTGATTTAGAACAGACATTAATTTTGATAGGTGATCAATTGAATAGTTTAGATAAGCAGATCAAATTAAACTGTGATGGGGATGTTTCTTCTTAATGTATAACCCCTATTTCTTATAATGAAACATTGTTCCCTTAGTGTAAAGTCAGAAAAGATTTGTTAAACCATGAAAATTTAACTGCTAATATAATCGAGTTACAACATCAAGTATATAAACCTTTTGAGCCAAAATTAGAACAAATTAATGGAGATGAAACCTCAAAAGACATATCTAAAGTAATTGCTCAATTGAATCTGATGGACAAAATTGGTACTTTGTTTGGGACTTCTGCTAGTTCTCTGTTCTTCTTTTTCCTAATGGGATTCATGTTATATTTAATCATCAAAGACATTTTCCAGGTAAAAAGAACTAGTGAGCATAATGCTCCTGTGTTTTGGATATGAAAGGAGTACAGGTAAATAATTTGAAAGGGGGAAATGAAGGATTACAGTCCCCCATGGTTACACATGGTAGTTTATCCTCATGTGCTCCCTGAGGAACATGGCCCCAGGGTGGAATCTCCTTACTCTGAGAAACTCCCTGAGCCTTATGGAAAGCAGAAAACTACAGTTCACAGAAAGGAACATGCCAGTGGACCAAGCTGTAGATGGTAGCTGAAAACCTGTCCAGGTTACTGGACCAATGTACTTTGTTCCTTTCTCCTCATAAACACAATAGATGCTAGTTTAGTTTAAGGAAATAGACTAACAGAACAGACAGCTTAGTGCCCTTGTGGTTTCGTCCCAAGCAAAATATTCTCAATTTGTATCAATTGTATACTTGCTCAGCAATAATTGTGCTGAATTGAAATTTTTAATATAAGTCCATGATTTTACTTTCTTTTCTTATTTTTTTTATGTTTTTTATTTTATAATTTTATTTAATGTATATAAGAGGATAAATAAAAATAGGTAGTTTCTGAGGACCTGATCCTGGGTTCAGGTGATTCTATTGCCTCAGCCTTCCCAGTAGCTTGAACTAAAGGTTCCTGCCTCAATGCCCACCTATTTTTTTTTTTTTTTTGTAGAGTGACAATTTTTGAACTCCTCATCATCATGATGAACCACTCCTTCAGACACCAAATATTAGATATGTTTCAAACTAGGTTTTATGTGAAAGGGTGGTTCTTCAGACCTCTTATCTTGGCAATTTTAGAGGCTAGTAAGTCTAATTTTCTGAGTTTCTAAATTGGAGACCACAATCATCACTAGTGAGATAGCCATCACTGTAGAATAAAAAAAAAAAAAAAAAATTATTCAGGCTCCTGGCATGAGACCTGAGAGAATAGATCTGCTTGATGAGAACTTGAAGTTTGCTGTGAGGTATGATACAAGAATGTTATATCAAAGCCAAAAAAACCAAGAATCTTTCTCAATAAAGTAAAAAAACATTTGTATTAGACTCCTCCTTCTTACCTTTTCATTATATAGACACAGATTTATTTTATTGACCACACTCAGTAATGTTCCATGGTGTCTGTTGATCACAGCAACCTCAAACTGTTGGGCTTAGGTGATTTCCTTCTCTCAGCCTCCCGAAGAGCTGGGACTACAGGTGTGCATTCCAATGGCTGGCTATTATTCTGAACTTTTACCACAAATGGAGTGTAGAAAATTTTGACCTATATTACATATCAATAGGAGATATTTTGATTTTTTTTCCTACATGACCACTAGTCAATTCTTCTGTTTTTTTCCAACTCTGAACTGTTGGTATCTTAGATTCTGGAACGCACTATAAACTGCCTCTATAGAGTATTCGGGACTCAAGTCAGGATTTTCAATACACACTAAAATATCCTGAGTATACACTTGACTCCTGTGGCACATTTCAATCTGAACCAATGGTTTCTTGCCCTAATCAGTCCAAGACATGGACAAGACATCTCTGTACAACTGCTACCCATCACCTCAACTGGCATTCTCCTAAGAAAACAATGCGAAATGAACTTGTCCTGACTCAGTGTTCCCTCCACCCCCTAGGGATTACAATAAATCTACTCTTTTATGTAGTCTTGGATTCTATGTGCCAAATGAACTTTCCACATAATTTCACTCTTGGAAACAATACCTAGCAAATTTCCTTCCTTCCTTCCTTCTTTCCTTTCTTTCTTTCTTTCTTTCTTTCTTTCTTTCTTTCTTTCTTTCTTTCTTTCTTTTTTTTTTCTTTCTTTCTTTCTTTCTTATTAAATGCTAGCTGTGTACATTAATGCAATGATGGGGTACAGTCTGGTGTTTTCATATACAATTTGAAATATTTTCATCAAACTGTTTAACATAGCCTTTATGTCATTTTATTATTGTGTTAAGACATTTATATTCTACTTTTACAAAGATTTACTTGTACCCTTGAAAGATAAACCATAGACGTGATCTCACCCAATCACCTTCCCTACACCCTTTCATCACACTCCCCTCCACTTCCTTCCCCCTATAAATCAGTTTCATAAAACGGCTGTGTATATTGGATACTTTTTCTTCCATTCTTGCTATACATTGCTAAGAAGAGCATTTTCCAGCTTCTTCCATATAACATGAAGGAGGTAAATAATACATCTCTATGACTGCAAATTTATCCATGGTATACATATACCACAGCGTGTTGATCCATTCGTGGTTTGATGGGCACTTGGGCTTTCTATATGACCTGGAAATTATGAATTGGGCTACAATAAACATTCTGATACAAATATTTTTCTGTAATGTGGTTTTTGGTCTTCTGGATATATACCTGATAAAGGAATTGCAGGATCAAATGGAAGGTCAATTTTTAGTTCTGTAAGTGCTCTCCAGACATCTTTGCTAAATTCCCACCATCAGTGTAGAAGTGTTCCCTTTCTCCACATCCACCCTAGCATCTCTGGTTTTGAGATTTTGTGCTTTAGGCTAATCTTACTGGAGTTAGGTGATATCTCAAGGTAGCTTTCATTTGCATTTCTCTGATGATTAAGGATGATGAGCATTTTTTTATATATCTGTAGGTCATGAGCCTATCTTCTATAGAGACATTTCTTGGCAACATTCTTGCCCACACTGAGATGGGATCACTCGTTCTCTTCTTCCTAATATAATTTTTTTATTATTAAATCATAGTTGTGCATATTAATACTATCATGGGCTACAGTGTGTTATTTTCATATACAATTATGCAGCCCTAAAGAAAAATGGAGACTTTACTTCCTTCATGTTTATGTGGATGGAATTGAAAATTGTTCTTCTTAGCAAAGTATCACAGGAATGGAAGAAAAAGTATCCAATGTACACAGCCGTTTTATGAAACTAATTTATAGCTCTCAAATGAAAGCTACAACTTAATTCTAGCCTAAGAATATGGGTTGGGGGTGGGTGGTCAGGTGGTGGGATGGTGACTGGAAAGATCACCTATATGGTCTGTCTAACAAGGGTACAAGTGAACTTTTCTAGAACTAGAATATAAATGTTTTGACACAATGACTAAACAAATGACATGAAGTCTATGTTAACCAGCTTGACGAAGGTATTTCAAATTGTATATGAAAACACTACACTGTACCCCATGTTTGCATGAATGTATACAGCTATCATTTAATTTAAAAAAAAAAAAAGGAAAAATTCTAACCATTTTCATGGCCAACGTCAACGGAAATGTGTCTTGAGTGAAAAGCAGGTGGGTAAAACCTATTCACAGAACCAAAAGTGGAATTAGAGGTGAAGGAGTAGAACAGGGACGGCAGGGGAAGTCAATGTCCCAGAGACGCCAAACTGGGTGGGGCCAGGTTGGGGCATGTAGTTTCAGCAAGGGGCCTTCAGTGAACTTAATTTTTGGAGCAGTGCTATGTGCCCCCAGTGTTTCCCCCCTTCCTCTGCCCCTCAACTCTGATTTGACCCAATTTGCATGATCAACTTTCACAGAGGAAGTGGCCAGACCCCCTTACAGTCTCCAGTTCTTGCTCCTGGATCTCCCCTCAAAGCCTCTGTACTCCCACTGAAGGCGGGTTGCAGAGCTCTACAGGGTGTGGGGGGAGGGAAGCAGGATGGACCTGCCTGGTTGGCAGCATCCCGGGCACCCCCAGCTGCCAGCACAGCGTGCTCCGACCTGTAGTTTCCACTTACCATACATGTGAAATCCTTAGAGAAGCTTGCAACTTAGACTCCTGCAACAGACTTTGGGGCACCCCCGATTAGATTCCAAGCAGTCAGAATCTAAGAACAGTGCGTATTTTGTGACAGGTTAAGGGGCAGTTAGCAAAATACTTTATTGATTTGTTGATTTACTGAGAGCGACAAAGACCCTGAGAATGAGGTAGACAGACACACAAAGAGAAAATACTGAAGGCGTGGTGAACACAGCTTTTATTTCAGACGTCCTAAGGCCCCCTGCGTGGGTCAGCGCTCCCTGGACAGAGCACGTGGCACATCTGACCTGTAACTGGGCGCTTGCTGGGAGACAGGTAGAGGCCCTGGAGACCAAGAGGGTAGGGGCAGAAATACCCAGCCCTGGCGAAGTGGACACACAGTGGCTTAGTGCGGGATCGGGAGGAGGGAGGGACGTGGGCGCTGCCGCCTGCTTGGCTCCGCCCGCCGCCTCTCCCTGTGCTCAGAGCTCTGTGTGCACCTGAGCCAGAGCCAATGCTGCCGGTTCAGTGGGACGCTTGGCGACTTGGAGCGCTACGTTTACAACAGAGAGGAAGGAGTTCGTCCAGTCCGACTGTGACCAGGATCATTTAGGGCTGTGACTAGGCAGGGGCGACACTGAGAGTGCGCCGTGGACCCTGAGTTAAATGAGGGTTTCACCCCCGCCGAAGCGCAGACGCGAGGGCCTGGGTGAGAGAGAGAAGACCCCGAAGGGGCGGACTGAGGCACCAGAGGATGGGGAAGGTTGTGTCCCAGGCTCCGTGTCCTGCACAGAGAAGCCTTGTGGCGCATGAGCCGCCAGACCAACTGGGGACAGGCCAGACTCCTGCCCAAACGGGAAGGAGCTAAGACCACAGGGCTGTATGGCTGTTGCCATAAGTGTTGCTGTTGTTGTTTTCCTGTTTGTTTTTTGTTTGCTTGCTTATTTTTGTTTTGTTTTTGCTACACTTGGAGAGGAAACAAATTTTAAATCAAATAAAGAATGCTTCAGGCTACTTCATTTAGTCTTCTCTTTACAAAATAAGGATCTCAGACTGATAGAGCAAAGGAATGTTATCAACTGACTATTCAGAATCCAAGATATTTGGAAGAATTATGAATCCTTTTGAACAAGACAGAAAAATTTAGAGTTCAGTAGCTTCATAGCTGTCTGAACATTTCTGTTCAAGAATATTGGTTATATCCATTTCTGGTGAGAGTGCTACGGAGCGCTAAATTTGATCCTCCTCTAGTCTTTTCTGCTCTTCAGTGTGTATGCCAAAGTGTTCTTGTAACATTTCAGCGTCTTATTCTATTTTCCTACCCTGTACCCATCTTCTCCCTAAAACAGTTCAAGAGATGACATGTTCAGTTTAAGTAACTAGAAATCAGTTTGGTAGGAAAACAGTTAAAAGCACAGCTTCAGCTATCTTAGTTGTCACAACAAGGTTCTTTCCCCTTCACCTAGTCCAGCCTAAAGTGAACATCTCCGCTCCAAGAAGGGGCCCTGCAGCACCACAAAGTGCTTGTCTGCAGCCGACAGATTCTATCCAGGAAACAGTTGAGTCCCATGGTTCCTCAGTGGACAGGAGAAAACAGCTGAAGTCGTGTCCACCAAGCTGATCGTGACAAGGACTGAACCTTCCAGCTCCTGGTGGTCCTAGAAATGACCACACACATACACACACACAAACACCCGGCAGGGAGAGGTCTACACCTGCCACATAGAGCACCCCACCCTGGACAGTCCTGTCACTGTGGGATGAAGTGAGTTGCTCCCAGTGACTGTCTAGACTCCCGTCCCAGGCCTGCCCATTTTGCCTTGTGTCTCTGCATATTGGGGCCACCCTTCCCATATTTCTCTGAATCAACCCCTGACTATGGTCTGGGCTGGGAGCAGGCGACATCTGGTGATTCTAGTGCCCGTGTTTACCCGACCTAAGACATCTGGAAGCATCTCTTCTTGTCACAAAATCTCTGAAAGGCAATCACCTTCACACCTGGCCGTTAGCCATGGGACCTGGCCTCTGCCTTCAGCCCAGGAGCTTGGACTTAATGGGCTAACTTGAGGGACAGCCACTAAATCACCCTAAAACCCAGAACTCTGGGTACTTTCCGCATTTACTCCTCACCTCAGAGTGGGTCCAGGCTTAGCCTTAGCCTGTCTCTTTTACTAGATCAGGCCCCAGATGTTAGATGGGGCCCATAGGGTGGGTAGGGGAGTGGACTGGGAGAGGGAGGAGGTGGGACTGACCCTGGGTCTGCTCTTGTCCAAGGCCCAGTCCCATTTTGCCCAGAGAAAGATTCTGACTGGAGCCAGGGCCTTTGTGCTGGGGCTTATCTCCCTGGTAAGGAGCTTCTTTCTCTGTTTTAGGAGCCCGCCAAGTAAGAAAAGTTGTGGAAAGTGATTAATAGGTGTATTGTTACTCCACTGCCTTACTTTCTTGTTTTTCTGTGATGACATTGGAGCAAAGCAAAATCACAATGATAAGAGGCCACTGAAGTCAGATTATGATATGGCAAAAACAGCCCTGTAGGGAGAAAGGTGCCCAGACAGATCTTGGCCCTGTGAGGTTCCTGACACTCCTGTTTCCTGTTCTGCAGAGTATTATTTTAAGCCTGGGATAGGCTAAAACTTGCTTTAATTCTCAAAGACATGGAGAATTGGATGCAAATGTTTGCATAACTTTCTAAGAAGATACTGCCGTTTACTCTCTCAAAGATGGACTACATCTCTTTTGTTTTCATTTATGGATGACAAGGATCTCAGTCAATAGGTGCTATTTCTGTTCCCTTCTTACTTCTTGGGGTGTAATTTATTTCATTGCTTCATGAATTTGGTGGCATTTCATGACTATACTGTGTTACAATATTATAGGAGGTGCCTCGCAGATGGGGAGAAACTCTCAGAAACTCTGTCCCTTTTTTTAATAGTTGAGCATAATTGTCCTCAACTCTTTGTCCTGTTTGAGTCTTTGGATGGGTGTACACAGTGAGCAATACTTCACCTCGTCGCTGAAGGAAACCTGAGACATGTTCTTCCATTGTTCATCAGGCCAACACTCAGCTTCTCTATAATGTTTTACTCTCCTGTGGACCCTAGAGAGAAAGGAATGTAGCCTATTGGTTTTTTGGTTGGTTTTCCTCTCCTCCTGCCTTCCCCTTTCTCCTCCTCCCCCACTTCCTTCTCCTTCACAGAGCTCCTGAACTAATGTCAATCATCACATGTTCCTTGGAACAAGGACATCTGATACTCCTCATGTTCAGCAGCCTCTAACTTTCAACCTCCAGCGTCCAGAAGGACATTGCAACAGAACTGTGCTTCTGACACCACGACCTGAGTCTCTATTTTCCTTCAATGTTCTTCCTCTTTCTCAAGTTCTCTAGCTCATAGCATGTCCTTTCCTGATGAACATAAATCATAAGTCACCTAGATCCCATGTTACTGTCTGCCTTGCTTCCTGAGAGGAAGGGGATGGTCATGTGACTGCTATGCTGGAAGGGCTTGGTGACCACTGAGCCCAGTGAAGGGCAGGGGAACAAGTCATTGTTGTTTTGCCCACACATGGGCAAGTAACCACCTTGATGATGATCAATTACCCTTATTAAATAGGACAGCAACTGATAGAGGAACTCCTACGATTTGCTTTATTTTACTTTAGATGCCCAAATTCATATTATACCCACATTAGCAAGGACTGGGACCATCACTCCTGGTAATACATATGGAACCGGCACTGAGCTTCCTTTGAGGGGCTTTTGCCCTGAAAGTCATACAGGACTTATAAAGTGCATCAGTTATGAAGAACATGCTATACAAATGTAAAAATTAACATAAGAGCCCGATTTTAAATAACAGGCATAAGAGCATAGTACATTATAATTATTTCTATATTATTATTTGCATCAAGTTATAGAGGCTGACTTATCCCATAACTTTGTGATCACCCCAACCCTCACCAGATCACCCCAACCCTCTCCTTTGTCAGTCTTTTTCAAATTTTTTTGAGACAGAGCCTCAAGCTGTTGCCCTGGGTAGAATGCTATGGCATCACAGCTCACAGCAACCTCCAACTCCTGGCTTAAGCAATTCTCTTGCCTCACCTCCCAAGTAGCTGAGACTCCAGGCACTCACCACAACACCTGGCTATTTATTGGTTGCAGTTGTCATTGTTGTTTGGCAGGCCCAGGCTGGATTGGAACCCGCCAGCTCTGGTGTACATGGCTGGCGCCTTAGCCGCTTGAGCTAAAGGCTCTGAGCGTCCCTTGTCCGCCTTACAATGGAAAATACATTCTTGGTTTCAAGGTCAAAGACGTGTGTAAATCCACTTATTCAGACATAGACCTGCATTTAAGATACAGTTTCTTATGATTTTTATAAATCATTTAAAGTGATGTTTGAGACCAAGACAAATATCATATTGGCTCTAATCATTTCATGGTGTAATGTGCCACCTAAGTCCAAATTCTATATAATAGTAATCGGAAAAACTTCTAACTGCTGTAATAGTCTTAGATTGATGTCAATTTTCAAAAGTGGCTGAGCCTTAACTAAGCTCAAATAGTTTTCCTTTCTTAACTGATCTTCTTAGATGTGACTACAGAAATTCATTTTGATGAAATATGTTCAATAAATTATGACAAGTCAGTTTTTGGTGATTTTACATATTGCCAGATACTATTGCCAAAGAAGGAGCAGTGTCAGGTGTCCCCAGAACCGCCCCAGGTTGGATGATTCACTAGGACCACACATGGGACTCATCACTCAGTCGTGCTTAATGCTAGGGCTTATTACAGTAAAGGGACACAGAGCAAAATTGGGAAAGGAAAAAGGAACCTGGGGAAAGTGCAGGAGAAACCAAGGGCAGCCTTCCATTAGTCCTCCCCACTGCAGCCACATAGGACAGGTGTAATTCCTCCAGCAACAAGTGGTGATGACTTGTGTTAAATGCTGTCTATCAGGAAACCTGTAGGAGACTCAGCACTAGGGGATCTGTGGGGACTTGTGTTAGGGTTTTCCAGAGATACAGAACCAGGGGGAGAAGGGATTTATTATGAGAACTCATTCATTTCATTATGCTGGCAGAGAAGCCACAAAAGGCCATCTGCAAGCTTGAGACCCAAGGGAGCCAGTAACAAAGCTCAGTCTACATCCAAAGCCTTGGGACCTGGGAACCCATGGTGTAACTCTGAGCCTGTGGCCAAAGGCCCGAGGGAAGCTGTGGGGCTGCTGGGTCAGTCCCTGAGTCCATGAGTCAAAGAAGCCAGAATTCTGATGTCCAAGGCCAGGAGAAGAAGGGTGCCCCAAATCCAGAAGAGAAAGTGCTAAAATTCACCTTTCTTCTTTCTTCTACTTTTTTGTTCTATTCTAGGCTGAGAGCCAGCTGGTGAGGGGAGATCTTCCTTCTCATTCCTCTGATTCCAATGCCAGCCTCTTCCCAAAACACCCTTACAGACACACCCAGAAATAATGCTTTACCAGCTGCCAGGGCATCCCCTAATCCAGTCCCGCTGACACCTGACGTTAACCATCACAGGGATGATCATGTCGTCACCCTCTGTCCCATGCATCCCAGCCAACACCCCAGCTCCCAAAAGGAAAGCAGGTGCTCAGCATGAGCTATATGGTTTGTACAAGCAGTTTAGACATGGTGAGCCAGTGTTGTCAGTTCTGGGAACAATGAAAACCCTCTTGAAATCTAAGTTCCTCAGATGCCAACCAGGGCCAACATTGCAAGCATGCTTTCCAAAGGATGGCAGTCTGGTATGATATGTTAATCCTTTTGTGTACAGGGGCAAACCACCCATTTTGTTGACAATTTAAAAAATAACAGGAACATCAAAGTATATCAGCAAATGCCTTATATTGACACATAAGATACTCTTAAATCCAGAAAAATCTGGAAACATTGGTCATTATAGAAGATATAGTGCTAGTTCATAAAATGATTTTTCATTCTGAAATTATTATCACAAATGTCTTATGAATCCTATCAGCATTTAAGCAAGTTTGGGAAAGGGGAAGTTATAAACCAGAAATGCAGATAAAGATGTTGCATGAAATTTTAACTTTGTATTCAATACCACGAAAAATTATACAAGCTGTCTATGATATTTCTTCTAGAAAGTAGGGGCTTCCCGTCTTTCAGTCTCCCCAGTGAGGAGAAGTTGTTGTTTTATATATCCATTGCTTAAAAAAAAAAAAAAAGGAGAGGTAGTCTACTCTGTACCCAAAGAATTTTACATCCAAGGAATTTGACTACGAATGAGCCTCCCATTGCCTGCCTTGCCTGAGAGAGGCTTCACTATTTGGGATTTGGGGAAGAAAGAAACACACAGACCAGCAAACATCATCAGCAGAGGGCTAAGAAACCAGTGTTCACATTATCTGATGATTAATTTACTATTATCTTGAGTCACAATAACTAAAATAACGTATTTTTTTTCCAGCTCTAGTCTAATTTTATTCAAGGTTATTGGCAGCTGTTTAATTTAATCTTGTTTTGACAAATTTTGGATAGATGAGAAGCAAAAGCCTTCTATTATGGCAGTTATTAATAACTGCTGTATTGAAAGATTTTTTAATTATTAATTTTTATTAAATCATAACTTTGTACATTGATGCATATATGGGGTTCTTTGTACTGATTTGATATGCAATGTGAAATGCTTACATTGAACTGATTAACACATCCATCACAATTATACTCATTTCTTAGTAGTTTTGAAATGTACCATTGCATCATGCACATTGGGTGAGGTCCCCCCAAATACCCTCCATCCTTCCATGTCTCCCCTCCCCTCCCCTCTCTCTCCTGTTCCCTTCTACTTTCTGGACTATAGTTATATTTTGCCATTCATAGGAAAGTATAGTGATTATATATTGATCTCATAGTAGTATTGAGTACATTGGATACTTTTTTTTCCATGTTTGATACTTTACTGAGAAGAGCATGTTCCAGCTCCATCCAGGTAAACGAAAAGATGTGAAGTCACTATCTTTTTGTGGCCACATAGTTATTCCATGGTGTATATATACCATAATTTGTTAATCCATTCATGGGTCAATGGGCACTTGAGCTGTTTCCATGTCTTGGCTATTATGAATTGGGCTGCAATAAATATTCTGGTGCAAATGTCTTTGTTGTAAAATAATTTTTGATCTTCTGAGTATATACCTAGTAGAGGAGTTGCAGGATGGAATGGTAGGTCTACTTTTAGTTCCTTGAGTGTTCTCCAAACTTCTTTCCAAAAAGGTCATATTAGCTTGCATTCCCACCAGCAGTGTAGAAGTGCTCCCTTCTGGCCCCTTCCACACCTGCATCTGTAGTTTCGGGATTTTGTAATGTGGGCTAATCTTGCTGGAGTTAGATGATATCTCAAAGTGGTTTTGATTTGCATTTCTCTGATGATTAAGGATGATGAGCATTTATTTCATGTGTTTGTAGGCCATGCACCTGTCTAAAATAACTTATTTTAAAAACCATTTTCACTATCTGACTTTTGGAGTCCTGAACATTTCATTCTCCACTTTATGAAAAAATAAAACCAATAGATTAAAGAGTTCGACAAGGAGAAGGAGGTCTCCCTGGACTCTGTTTGGCCAAGTATTCCTCCCAACATGGTGTCATCCAACTACAGTCCCAAAGCTGTGAGTCAACTCAGAATTCTGACGGTGGAGTTGTCCCCTTTTGGGGGGAGAGGATTGCCATATGGAAAAGTAATTTAGTACTTTTTCCTTTCCCTTTTTGTTGGAAAACTACAGTTAATTAAAACTATGGGTTGTTGGGTGGTGCCTGTGGCTCAAAGGAGTAGGGTGCTGGCCCCATATGCCAGAGGTTGTGGGTTCAATCCCAGCCCTGCCCAAAAAAACCTCAAAAAAAAAAGAAAAGAAAAGAAAAGAAAACTGTGGGTTGCTTTTACTTCTCAAGAGGAATTTGTTTAAGTTTTTGAGAAAAAAATGCCTGACTATCCATTTTAAAACGGTATTGAGGCTAAAGAATATTGTAATAAATAGGATTCTATTGCCACCTAGTGGCCAACAGTGGAATGTAGGCTTGGAACAGAAAATAAGGAAATTTGGGAGTCAATAATTTAGGAGTGGCCTAACACTCCTTACAAGAAAATCTCAGCATATTAAAGCACATAAGTCAAAATAAATATGACCAAATAGTTAGGCAGCACCGAGGCTTCTGTGATTTGGTATGCTTTTAACAGAAGCTGTGAAAATATGCTAAGCATTGTTCTGTTACCAAATAAGCCTAATTATATTTTTAATGTTGAGTTAAAAAAAAAAAAACAAAGGATAAAAAATTTTAATTAGGGGGTGGCGCCTGTGTCTAAAAGCAGTACGGCGCCAGCCCTATATGCCGGAGGTGGTGGGTTCAAACCCAGCCCCAGCCAAAAACTGCAAAAAAAAAAATTCAATTAGGGCAAATAAGTTCAAGATATCTATTGTACAATATGGTGACAATAATCATAACAATATATTGTATACTTGAATACTGCTAATAGATTTTGTGTTCTCACCATATAAAAATGGTAAGCATGTAAGGTAACATATAAATATTAATTAGCTTGATTTAGCCATGAGTCACTGTATACATAAATCAAACATCACATTGTACATCACAAATATACATTTTTTGTCAAATAAAAATATTTTTTAAATGGATATACATGTTTTTATTGCCAAGATGTATGGGACAGTAATAATTAAAGACTTTAAAATATTTTTTAAAAGATGCCAACAGAAGGCAAGCCTTCAACATCAACTTTGGAAAGGAGAAGGTACAGAGTAGAACATCCTGGTACCTGCCAAGTGGGGATGATCATCAGAGAGCACCAGTTTGGGAAATGCTGACCATCACCACTTTCTCCTCTCATAAGAAATGTTTTATGTCTGGCTGTCCAGTGGAGCAACTGCTAGCCACAGATGGTTTTTGAGCACTTAAAATGCTAGTGGTTAGTGCAACTGAGGGGCTGAAGTTTTTATTTAATTTTAAATTATTTAAATTTAAATTATTATAGTCACACATATACTAATAGCTACCATATTGGATAGGCAGGGCGGAGTGTACAATCTTTCCCTAAAAATAAATGTAGACTTTCTCTGAGTAGTTTTTAAGGGAAGTAGGACAGACCATCTGTAAGAGAAAGTGCTAGATAATTGAAAAACTGGAAAAGAATTTAAGAAGTGGTAGGGTGATGAAGATACTGTCTGGTCATGGCTCTTTAGATCTGGGAATACCAGAACCCAACAGCAGTATGATAGGCCCATTAGCACATTAATCAATTTACACAAGAGGCCGGGCACTCCAGGAGGCTGAGGCAGGTGGATTGCCTGAGCTCAGGAGTTCAAGACCAACCTGAACAAGAGTAAAACCCTATCTCTACTAAAAATAGAAAACACTAGACCGGCATTGCAATGGGCTACCCGGGAGGTGAGGCAAGAGGATTTCTTGAGCACAGGAGTTCAAGGTTGCTGTGAGCTATGATGCCATAGCACTCTAGCTTGGGTGACAGAGTAAAACTGTCTCAAAAAATAAATAAATAAATTTACACAAGAGATTAAGGAAGCATCAAAAATAGTCCAATTTTAGCAGATACAAAAGCTATATCCATAGAAATGATTTTGATGAACCCTCAACTCATGCAGGCTAAAAGAGCCAAAGGGGACACAAGACAGGAGCTTATAAACTTGAAGAACGAATTTCTCTCAGTGCATAAAGGGAGGGGACACTTCCACACCTCCACTGATTCATCTTCTGAGTTTAAACCCTTTCTGATCCTAAGTCGGAGGACATCTGACAGGGGTTTTTTTGTTGTGTTTGTTGGCCTGCTCTCCTGGAGAAAAAGTGCAGACACCTCTCTTACAGGAGAAATGTCATCACTCAGCTTTTGAGCAATGTGAGGAACAGAAATTCAAGAAAGAGGAGAAGGCCATCATCTTCTGACACTGAGGAAAAGCTAAATGGGAAGATGTATTTTATAATGCAAAATGAAAAACAAAATCAACAAAAGATTGCATGGTTTGCAGCAGAAGAAACCAGAAAGGTGGAAGGAGAGAAACCATTTTCTAGTGTGAGACACACAGGAGGAAGCCTGGACTTCATCCTGGAAATTGCTTCAAGAAGTACCACACTCAAAAAAATTATTAACAAACATAAATACTTTAATCATTTTACGTAACCTAAAATAGATAACAAAATCATGAGTTCATATTTATCTTTCTCTTTTAAAGCTGTAGGATAATCTTTTCTGTGGCTGCAAAGCTTAGGAGGCTCCTGGCCAGTCACACTTGTTAGATCCCATCGTCCTATGTGCTTCTTTGCTCCCTATCCCCAATTCCTCTCAATAAAGTGGTTTGAGGGCGGCACCTGTGGCTCAAAGGAGTAGGGCGCCAGCCCCATATGCCAGAGGTAGTGGGTTCAAACCCAACCCTGGCCAAAAACTGCAAAAAATAAAAGTGATTTGAAACCCCCTCAAAAAACTACTCCACCAACTTCTTTCCTACCCAAAATAAATAAGAGCTGGGGAGTATGCAGGTGGCAAAAAATCGAATTGGAACTTTGCTCTAAAGGCAGATCCTCTCGTAGGACAAAACAAACAACCCCAATGTCCTCCCCTCCAGATCGAGGGTCTGGGGACACTCTGCACTGTGGTAAAAACCTTTTAGACAAAGGATGATATTTAGGAATTCCAAAAACTTTAGGATATAGGATCAGTGGCAACTTTTAATTAGGATTACCTAATCTAATAAGATCTATTTTGAATACTGGGGTGTTTGGAGGGGAAAGTAACTAAGGTGGTAAGTAGCAATAACACTAATGAGGGATACAGAAAACTAAGGAAGTTCCTATGGTAATTTCACTTGCCCCGGGGCATGTTATTTGGTTTTACTATTGAAATTCTGGAAGCTAGAAAATCACTTACTTAACTGAACCTCTGCAATTCCACTTCCCTACAAAAAATGTAAATATAAAACAGTGCCAAGTCCCTAGGAGACCATGTAAAATAACAATTATAAAATAGTTGGAGAAGCTTGAGATAATCCCTCCCACCAATAGGACTCTTTAACAACTTATTTTGGCCAATCAAAAGGTTGGTAGATCTTGGAAGTTAATTGTGAATTACAGCAATTTTTTGTTGTTGTTACCATTGGAAGAATGCTGTGGCGTCATAGCTCACAGCAGCCTCAAACTTTTGGGCTCAAGCAATCCTCTTGCCTCAGTCTTCCGAGTAGCTAGGACTACAGGTGCCCACCACAATACTCAGCTATTTTTTAGAGACTGGATCTCACTCTGTTCAGGCTGGTGTCAAACTCCTGAGCTCAGGCAATCCACCCACCTCAGCTTCCCAGAGTGCTAGAATTATAGGAATGAGCCACCACGTCCAGCCCTACAATATTTTTAAAGGTAGCTAATTCTGAAAAGTTCCAGAAACTATTCTAAGCACTTTACATGTTTTTAACCCATTTAATTATAAAAAATAAACTAAATGTGATTAGCACCATACCTGATATCATTTTCTTACCAGACAATCTTGCTAAATCAGTCCTTGATTAGCACACATGCATCCATCTGCTGATGTATTTTTTTCAATACCGATAGATTATGTTCACCACCAATAGTCTGCTTTCACTTGGCAGCCCCAACAGGTCACCTTTACTATATTGCCACAGTTATTTCTCCCACCCTGAGGCATAATCCAATAAGCAGAATTTAAACAAATAGTCTAAACCAAATTAAGTATAAAAATTGTTCATTGCACTAATGACATTAACCAGGGGTGACTTTAAAAATCTATCTCCATAAGGAACCTTTTTGGGATGATAGAAATATCATCTTTATCTTGATCATAGCAGTACTTACATAAAAATATGTTAATCAAAAGTTATACATTAAGGCTGGGTTGGCTCGGCGCCTGTGGCTCAAGTGGCTAAGGCGCCAGCCACATACACCTAAGGGGCAGGTTCAAATCCAGCCCAGACCCACCAAACAATAATGATGGCAGCAACCAAAAAATAGCCAGGCATTGTGGCAGGCACCTCTAGTCCCAGTTACTTGGGAGGCTGAGGCAGGAGACTCGCTTGAGCCCAGGAGTTAGAGGTTGCTGTGAGCTGTGATGCCACGGCACTCTACCCAAGGGGACAGCTTGAGGCTCTATCTCAAAAAAAAAATTAAAAAAAGGCTGGGCACAGTGACTCACACCTGTAATCCTAGCACTCTGGGAGTTCCAGGCAGGTGGATTGCTTGAGCTCAGGAGTTTGAGACCAGTCTGAGCAAGAGCAAAACCCCATCTCTTAAAAATAGCCAGGTGTTGTGGTGGGTGCCT
>CAUYTI010007402.1:0-31338 GCA_963575145.1 Galago senegalensis | reverse complement strand
TTGAAGTACGCTCTTCAATCTTCTCTCTTGTCTCTGCTCCAAACCATCAGCTAATTTGCTAAGCTTCTGTCCTTTCAGCCTCCTTCTGGACGGGAGCTTCTGTAAAAAGCTGGCTGCAGTTCACCATCTTGGCTCCGCCCTCATTTCCCCCTTTCTAATTATTGGCTTGAACTGCTGCCATAGCCAAAAATACAGTAGCGTTTTGGTAAACTTGTTTTCTTTACCTTTAAAAGTTTTTTTTTTTTTTATGATCCAATAAAACACAAATCCAATTAGGCAAAAGAAGAACAGAGAACTGGCAGACGTTCCAAATAAAGTATAAATTTTATCTGTTGGATTTAGTTGAGGAATTCCTTCAGATATACATTTTAAAATTTCATCTCCATTAATTTGTTTTAATTTTTGCTTAAAAATACTATATACTTGATGTTGTAACTTAATTATATCAGTAATTAAATTTTCATGTTTTAGCAAATTTCTTTTGACTTTACTCCAAGGAAATAATGTTTCATTATAAAGAACAGGGGTTACACAAAAAGAAGAAACATTCCAATCACATTTCAATTTGACTTGTTTTTCTAAACTATACAATTGGACACCTAACAAAGTTACTGTTTGTTCTATATCAGCCAACTCATTATGTATTTCACTGTCAATTTATTTTAGAGACACCCATAGTCTCTCAGCAGTATAATGCCATTGAGATACATTTCTCACATTTTACAGATTCTGTGAGAGCTACTCCTGCAACTGCAGATTCTGTAGTTATAGGTATAAGTCCAAGAACTGAAATTATTAGAAGGCTGATGAATCTCTTCATTCTTTTTATCAGGTTCTGGGCTAAACTTGCTACGATGGAAATGGCTGGAGATTACTACCATGGTCTCATCATCTTCATTGGAAGCCAAACACCAGTTCTGGATTGGAGTAGATAAATTCTATTTTGGGAAAAATTAAATCTCATAGATATATTAAAACATGTGAACATTTGACATTTGCCTGGGCAATGTATTTCACCAGTATTTTATTCCAGGTAATATTTCTAAACATAAGGAAGTTTTACACAACCATAAGTAAAATGGGCTTCTTGCCACTTGAAATGAAAGATATGCTGAAACTGATGTTCAGATTTAGGTATACACACACCTTTCCATGCATGTAATCCAAATAAGCTGCTCCAACTTTCCATATATAAGGCTGTGATGGATAGCCATAAATACTTGTAGCAAGTGGTGTAAAACCACTTTATTTGCAGAAAAGGTCCTTTGATGAGGAGTAAATTATATTAGTGGAATTTCTATAATGACTAAGATGACTGGAATTATATTTTCCCAAGACATAAGCTAAAGGTCTCCAGTCAGTGATATCCAAATTTAGTTTGTCTCAAAGTATATAAATAGGAGCCTCAGCATTTTGACCAGTGAATCCAATCAGTAATATCAGTAAACACATGTAACTTGCACTGAGGCAAATGAGGCAATAATGCATGTTGTTTTAAAATTAATTTAGTAAAATCATTGTAGTTAGTAAATACATTTCATGATGACCAGAATTATTTCTTAAACTAACCTACTGTTGTAAGCCAAAAGATAAGCAAAGAGTTTCCAGGCCTAAGCATATAGGTGGTCACGTGACTCCAGTGAAATAACTGGAGAGGACTGTCCCCTCTTCTTCTGGCTTAAGGGATCTCCATCATTATATGGTCTGGGGTTCAAACCATGAGACTCCTCTTAACAATGGTGGGTTAGGAACATAACTCCAATAAGTACAATTTTGTTGTGCACTTACCTATGTGTTAATTATGGCTATCATTGCAAGAAACAAGACTCAAGGGGTCAGTGGAGGATTGCTCACCATCATGGTTGTTTTTACTTCCTGGTATAGTTAAGAAATCCCTCTCTAGTTTATTGGAGGTGGGGAGTGTCATTTCCTTTGCACTCTCCATCTGGATCTAGGAATTATTTGTTTTCTCTCTTCTTTAAGTAACAGAGAAAACATCCTAACAGTTTTTCCTGTGGAGATAAGAACATACCCTCTACCCCAATACACTAATACAGATGGAAGCCATTCATTCTTTGTTAGGTTTTTGTAATACACAGGCTGTTTAAAGACTGGTGACATTGTTTTTACTCAAAATTTATCAAAAGGAGCCTGTCTTTATTATCCAAATTTAAAAAATTTAAAGTAAAAAGAGCTGAATGTATTGCATTATATTCTATTATCCCTTTTTGTTTTAAAAGTATATCTTTTAAAGTTCTATTTTCTCTTTCAATAATGCATTTTCCAGTGCTATTTCCTGGAATTCCTGTAATATGCTTAATATGATATGCTTTAAAAAATGATTGACATTTTTTTAGAGATAAAAGCTGTACCATTTTCTGTTTTGATGGATATTAGGACACCTATAACTGAAAAAGCTTCTAATAAATATGGAATAACAGCATTTGCCTTTTCAAAGGTTCATGGTGTCACCCATGAGAAATAAGAATAAGTATCAACTGAATGATGGATATATTTAGATTTACCAAATTCTGCATAATGAGTTATATCCATTTGCCATAAGTCATTGGACTTAATTCCCCTAGGATTTGTTCCACTAGGTAAAGAGGGGGTTGATATTAATTGATGAGTGTGACAGGAACATAAAATTTCTTTAACTTCTTTCCATTTTATTTGAAATTTATGTCTTAAAGAAGCTGCATTAGTATGATGGTGATTATGTTGTTCTTTGGCCCTTAAACAGATCCTATTAAAAGGTCAATTTTTTCATTACCTTTATTTAGTGGGCCTGGTAAATTTGTATGACTGAATATTTGAGTTATGTATAAAGGAAAATTTTGATTTCTAATTAATAATTGTAATCAATTAATTAATTGAAATAATTCAGATTGATCATTAGATAATGTACTAGTTTCAATATTTTGAATCATGTGAACAGAATATTCAGTATCCAAAAGAATGTTTAAGAAATTATTAGGAAAATCTTCTAATAATAAAATAATGGCAAATATTTCAGCCTTTTATACAGACTGCTAAGGAGACTGCTTAACTTTTTGTATAGTTCCACATATATAACCAGCATTTCCTTGTTTTTTAGCATCAGTAAAACAGATTAAGGCATCATTAATAGGTTGAGACATCACAATTTTAGGTAAAATCCAGGAATTTTGCTTAAGGAAATGTACTCTTTTATCTGGGGGGTATTCATTATTAACAACTCCTAAATAGTCAATGAAAGCAATTTGCCAATATTGTGACATCTTGAAGATGTCAGCAATTTCTTTATTTTTCATAGGAACAATTTTATCTGGATCTTTTTCAACCATTTGTAGAAGCCTTTGCCTCCCTTTAATAATTATACGAGCTATTTTTTCTACATAAGCCTGGAGTTTCTCAACAGCCTTCTGTGGCAGAAAACACCATTCAATAAAATTATTATTCTAAGTTAGTAATCCAGTGGGAGAATGTTCAGAAAGAAAAATATATAAAATAAAATTTTCATTATTAGTAATTTGATCTAATTGTGATTCCTGAATATGTTTTTCTAACCATATTAATTCCTTTTTAGCCTCAGGAGTTAATGTCATGGGACTGTTTGAGTTGACATATCCTTCTAATATTGAAAATAAATTCATGAGGGAGTAAGTGGGAATTTTAAGGAAGGACGTACCCAATTAGTGTCACATAATAATTTTTGAAAATCATTTAATTTTTTAAGAGAATTTCTTCAAATCTGCACCTTTGGGGGGATAATTTTTTTTTTTTTTGAGACAGGAGCCTCAAGCTGTCCCCCTGGGTAGAGTGCTGTGGCATCTCAGCTCACAGCAACCTTCACATCTTGGGCTCAAGCAAGTCTTCTGCCTCTGCCTCCCAAGTTTCTTGGACTACAGGCACCTGCCACAATGCCCAGCTATTTTTTGGTTGCAGCTGTCATTGTTGTTTAGCCGGCCCAGGCTGGATTAGAACCTGCCACCCTGGGTGTACATGGCTAGCACCTTAGCCACTTGAACCACAAGTGCCGAGCCGGTTAATTTGTTTTGCAGGTATTTTGTAACCTAAATACTTCCATGGATCAATTCTTTGATTTTTTTTCTGGTGCTAAATGCAAGCCATAATCATTAAACAATAAGCAAGCATTATTAAGAGGGTACTGATCAGAATGAGCAAATAAAATTTCATCCATATAGTGATAGTAAATATCATCTGGAAATTGAGATGCCAATTTTCTCAAAGTTGTTGTACAAATATTTGACACATAGTAGGGCTATTTAACATGGCTTATGGCAAAACTTTCCACTGAAAGTACCTTTTGGGGGCATTATAATTTAAGGAAGGAATGGAAAATGCAAAGTGATCAGAGTCAGCATCTGTTAATGGGATGTCAAAAAATATTTTAAATGAATAATAATAATACGATAATTTTTAGGAATTTAAGCTGGATTTCAAATTCCAGTTTTTAAAGGACCCGTAGGTTGAATTATAGCATTTATTTTTCTAAGATCAATTAACATTCTCCATTTGCCTGATTTCTTTTTTAATACAAAAACTGGGGAATTCAGGGAGGATTAGAAGCTTTGATATAACTTAATTATAATTGTTCATTAACTAATTCATCAAGTGCCTCAAGATTTTCTTTATGCAGGGGCCAGTGCTCCACCCAGATAGGGGTGTCTGATTTCCAAGTTAAAGGTAAAGTGAGGTGCTCAGCAGTGACCCTTACTGAAAAGGCTCAGGAAGAACTGGAAACCTAAATCCATAATTATCATTGATCTTTCTTGTGATAAGTTCCTTTTTTGACTAAGTAGAATGAACTGAATTAAAATCCATATCAAAGATCATGTTTTTTACAGTAGAAGGGATATTAGGAATTGTAATCATAGCTCCCCACTGTTGTAATAAATATCTGCCCCATAAAGTAAGTGCAATTGTAGCCAGCTGGCCATCAGAGCCTTGAGAAGTTAAAGTTTATACACTTTATTATATATTAGATAGTACCTAACCCTAAAAAAGTGGCTTGAACTCTTTTTTCTTCCAATAAGATGGCCAATCAAACTTAGCAATTATAGAAGCATTGGCCCTGGTATCAACAACACTTCAATATCATCTTGAAATGAAACTTTACATCTAGGCCTAGAATCATTAAGAAAAGTATGCCCAAAACATGAGTCCCTGTACTTCCAAAACCTCCTATCCTATTAACTGGAGCAGACTTTTTCTTAAAATAAGGAAGCAGTAACAATTGAGTGATATGTGTCCCAATGGTTAGTGATACAGGTTGAAACACAGAAACCATAACATAAATTTCTCCTTCATAATCAGAATCAATAACTCCAATATGAACAAACAATCCTTTAATTATAGAACTGCTTCTACCAATAATTAAACCAATAGAATTTTTAGGAATTGGGCCATAAATTTCTGTAGTTGAAGTATAGGGAGTATCTCTGGGTTATTTCCTAAGAGTTATTTCCTCTACCATGGGCAGATCTAAAGCAGCACCCAGAGATTTAGCTGGGTGTTGCTGTGAAATAACATCAGAGGCTTTAGCCCCAGGCTTTGTAATGTTATCAGTAGCTGAGACAAAACTCTCCTGCAGAGTGGAAAAGCCATTAGATTTTAAGATGCTTAGATTTTGGGTGATGGATGAATTGGGGTGCCTGAACTGGTGGTGCCATCGCCTCTGTGGCTACTGGAAATGTTTTGGCTACAGTACCCATTTTGTTCTTCTGGCACTGGGTCAGGGCTGATGGCCCATTTTTTGACCCCTGGGGAGATAGAACATTGTCATCTTTATCTTTTATACATCCATACTCATTTGTCCAATGCCTGCCCTTTTTGCAACAGTGACAGAAACCTGTTGGTAAAGGTGTGTCAGGAACTTTTTCTTTCTTGCTCTTATTACAATTTTTTCTTATGTAGCCACTTTTGCCACAATTATAACATCTTGGATTGTGGCTCTTGAGAGCAGCAGCCATGTGGGCCCTAATCTGATCTCCAATAAGAGCATCTTGGAAAGCACAAGTACCAATATTTTTACAAGCTGTAATAAATTTCTCAATTGATGTAATTTTTTCATGCCTAATGGGTGCCAATACCTGCTGACAATCTTAGCATTTTTTCAAAAGTCAAAAATAACAATAATATATCTTGTGCCTCAGATGCAGGTATAGCTTGTCTGATAGCAGTGCAAAAATTGGCAAGAAATTCAGTATATGGCTAAGTAGAACTTTGAAAACTTTTTGTAAAATATTTTCCTTCTCCAGGGCCATCAAGGTGGTCCAAGTCTTGGACATAAATACTTCTTATTTCTAATAAAATACTATCAGAAATTTCAATCTGTTTATCCTGTGGTCTGAAATTTCCCATACCTGTTAACTGAGGATATGGTAAATCAGGGTTATCATCACTATGAGCAATGGCTTCTTTTTTCCACCAAGTGTCAAAAAGCAAATATTGAGCAGGTGAAAGCACTGTTTCTGCTAATCTTTCCCAGTCCCTGGGTGTAATATAACGATCTCCACAATAAGAATGTAAAATCTCTTGAGTATATGGAGCATTTGGACCATAAGATATAATTTCATCTTTGAGAGACTTGAGGAATTTTCAATCAACCTCAGTATATTGTACTTGGATTTCTGCTGCTGCCGCACCCACTTGAACCCCAGGTTGCATATTGTGTCCTGTCCCCACCCTTCATGCTGCTGTGTGAGTAACAGACATAATTAGACCTAAGGTGTTAGAATTTGCAGGTGGTGGGGGTAAAGAAAAGAGTTACGGGGAACTTCCAATTCATCCAGCAACCTGATATTTTTAGGGTTCTGAAAAACAGCCCTTTTAATGAGGGTGGACTCATATGTCCAATATTCAACAACTGGAAGTTGAATGGCAGGAGACAGAGGCAGCTGCATTATTGGGAGAGTTGGTTTGCTAGTCTCCGGAGATGGGGGATGTGATCTTAGTGGCTTAGGGGTCTCTGCCATGGAGAGAGAAGGAATAAAGTGAGGAGGCTGTAGCTGTGGCAAAAACTGTGAAGCAAGTAGAGGAGGACATGCCTGAGGGGGAACAGAGGATGGAATTACCATATCTATGAGATATTCAGGACATGTGGAAGGCTGAGTTTTAGTCTTTTCCATTGTATCATAACACTCTTTAATAAGACTTTGAAGTTCAGTCATCCTATCCTGTAAAGAGTGTGTAGAGGAGGATGCAGACAAAACATTAATGTCATTTTCATTTTCCTCTTGTAAAGAGCACTCATCTAAGGAGTCTTCTGTCTTATCAACTTTCTCTTTCTCACTATGATTCAGTAAAGATCCTCAATTTTCTCTGAGACAGAAAGTTTTAAAGATCTGCCTCTGCACCTGCAGTAGCACGGGAAATAGGCTTAGGGACTTTATTTTTGGTGCCTACAAAAGACTGTAAAGCTAACTTAAGCAAATGGTAAACAGCCCAAATATCTTTGTTTATAATATTGCTTTGCTGGTGATGGCATTTTATTTCTTCGCTGACTTCCTCCCAAACTTTTAAATTTAATTGATAACAGAATCATGTGTAAACCAATGGCAACAGTTTGTTATGATGGAAAACAAGCCGCAAAGAGTTGGTGTTAACAGAAATTCCGATAGTATCTAAATGATTTCTAAGCAGCTGAATGTATTCATCCTCAACAACTGAGTAGGGGTTACCCATGATGAACGATCCCTTTTTCTAACTACCGTCCAAAGTCTGAGTATTTCCAAAGCTCAGCAATGTTCTGGATCCTGAAAGTACCAGTTCACTAACCTTAAGGTAGATGAGAAGATATTCTGTGAACAATTTGAATAAGACCTCAGTCCAGCCGTGGAACCTTGCTGGCTGTACCAGATGAAAGTGTTCTCAGAGCCCTCTGATCCGAGAAGCAAGGAAAAGGAACTACAAATGGGATGATTGATTTGAAGGGAGGTCAAGACTCCCTCAGGTCAGAGACCAGGCCTGACTTTATTGATATCTTATATATTTTCAAACATTCACACAGATACAAAGAAGTGAAGTAAAATTAGAAAGCTACCATTAAGATTACAATTCAGTGTAAAGGCTGAGGAACACATATACAATTGATTTTGTTTAGAGTAAAAACATAAAGGAGACTGACTGTCTTTTCTTGCTGGCCCAAACTGAAACTAGAGATTGTAATATTAATGAAGGAAGAAGACAGAGAACAGAACCCAACACCCCAGGACATGTGTGCAAACTTCCAGCTGCTACCCTGGTCTAGCTCTCCAGATCTCTGTTTGAGAGTCTTTCTGCATATTTCTGCATATCTATAGGCTGCCTGCAGAAGCTACATCTTCAAATAAATCTTTCCCAGAGCCATTCTTCTGTAGGAGCACATGAAGTGAATTGCCATGTCTGAGCATGGGGTTCTTATCTCTACATTTTGATTTTCTGGAGTTTGGTCCTCCAAATTATGCAGTTACGCTGAACTCCCATGTTAGGTACATGGAAAAGAATGATAACCTCAGCCCTGATCTGCCTCCAGTTTTCTACTCAAATAGAAAGGGTAGTCAAGTGTTGTATCCCTTACCAATTGTTCCATGTACTGCAGAGGCTGAGGCAAGAGGATTACATCAACTGAAGATTTAGATGTCATTGTATGAAAGGCTAAGGTCATGGACATTATAGACTGGGGAACAGAGTGAGAGTCTGTCTCATGAAAAAAATGAAGGAAGAAAAGAAAGAGAGAGAGAGAGGAAGAATTTAAGAAAGAAGGAAAGAGGGAAGAAATATATTTTCTACAGCAAAATTATGAGGAAAGTTCAGTAGGCAGATGTAATCCAGGACTACATAAAGGAAGAGATTTGTTGTGGTTCTTGGGGTGAGGAGGGAAAAATGAGTCAGGACAATTTCCTTTGTGCTTGGTTCTTTAGGAGACTGCCAGTTTATCTGATGGTTAGTGTCATTCAGAGATATCTAGTCTCTGGTATTTGACTGATTGGGGCAAGGGAATAATGGCCCCGATTTAAAAGTGCAACAGAATGTGTAGCATGTATAATCTTAATATTTTAGTGTGCATAAAAAATCCTGACTTTGGTCAAGAATTCATTGTGTACAGTTTACAATAACTACAAGGATCTAAGATACCAAAGGGTCAGAGTTTTTCAAAATATGAAGTGTTGACTAATAGGGATTGTAAGAAAAAAAATTTTTTTGGAGAAATTAATTTCTTCAGTTGATGCTTATCTAGGACAAATTTCTTTCAACACAAGATCCAGGGAACAAATTAAAAACAACAGTCAATCAGTATGGCATGCACCTGTAGTTCCAGCTACTCTGGAGGCTGAGAGAAGAAAATAGCCTATACCCAGGAGTTGGAAGTTACTTTGATCTGTAGTTACCACAGAAATTTACAGAGTGTGATAAATAAAGTGAACCTCTGTCTCTATAACAAGACAATGTGAAAATGATGAGTAACTCCAATATAAATGGTTTTCTCCATTTTTTTTTAGACAGTCTTTCTTTGTTGCCTTTGGTAGAGTAACCTAGTATCATAGCTTACAGCAAAACTCACATGTTCTCAACAAGCAAACCTATTCCCTATATTCACATGCCAGAAGCCTGCATAACATCTGGCCATTTTTTATTCTTCAGAGATGTGAATCTCACTAGTCCTGAAGTTGTTCTCTAATTCAGAAGCTCAGTGAGTGGGCATCTGAAATTGCCAAGATGAGAGGCATGAAGAACCAACCCTGTCCACAAAACCTAGTTTGAAAAATTTCCCAAGTTTGATGTCTGAAGTGGTGGCTCACCATGATGGTGGTGAGTTTGAAATGGTCCTAGCCAATCTGCAACAAAAAAAAAAATAGCTTTTCATTGAGTTGCATGCTACTGTAGTTCATGCTACTGGGGAGGCTGAGTCAAAAGAACCACTTGAGCCAAGGTGATGGTTTCAGTGAGCTGTGATGTCACACACTCAACTAGAGTGACAAATTGAAACGCTGTCATTGAACAAACAGCATCCTATTTAAGTGTCTCTATGTAGTTTTACCATCTGGAATGCAGCTTGAGTCTCACTGTTGTACAAAATCTAAACTGTCATGACAGCCTAGTGACTGGAATTTCAGCTGTTGATGTAATCAATAAGACATAAATGAGAGAGAATTTCTCTTTGTGGATGGAGGGCCAAGCAATGTCCTAGATCAAAACCTTTTAGAACTCCAGTTGAAGTAAGCAGAATAGTCCATTGAGTAACAATGACCAGAACCCTATATCCAAGGTGGAAGGATACAGGACCCTTTCCATAGTAGAGACACTACATATTCACCATGAATGACATCATAATGGGTATTGCCCTTGTTTACCATCTTGTTTGTTTGTTTTGCTTTTATTTTTATTATTATTGAAATAAGTTTTTCTTCAATCATAACTTTGTACATTAATGCATTTATGGGGTTCATAGTACTGTTTTGATGTACAATATGAAATGTTTACATTGAACTAAGTAACACATTTATCCCAATTATACTAATTTCTTAATAGTTTTGAAATGAAACATTGCATCATGCACAAAGGTGAGGTCCCCCAAATACCTTCCCTCCTCACAAATATTCATCCTCCCCTCCCTTCTCCTCTTCCATTCTACTTTCTGGCCTATATTTATGTTTTTCCATTTGTATGACTGTGTAAGGTGTTATATTTTGATTTCATAGTAGTATTGAATACACTGGACACATTTTTTTCATCCTCAAGATACTTAACTAAGAATATGTTCCAGATACATCCAGTTAAACATAAAACATGTAAAGTCTCCATCTTTTTTTTTAATGGCTGCATAATTATTCATGGTATAGATATACCACAATTTGTTAATCCATTCATGGGTTGTTGTGTACTTGGGTTGTTTCAAGGTCTAGGCTATTATAAATTTGGCTGAAATAAACATTCTGATGCAAATGCTGTGTTGTAAAATAATGTTTCATCATCTGCTTGTATACCTAGTAGATGAATTGCAGGATTGAACTGTTGGTCTATATCTAGTTCCCTTAGTGTTCTCCAAACTTCTTTCCAAAAAGGTTGTATTAGCTTGCATTCCCACCAGCAGTGTAGAAGTGTTCCCTTTTCTCTATATCCACACAAACAATGCCAAAAGTTTTGGCACATTGTGACATAGATTATTTTTACAGGAGTTAGATGATAATTCAAAGCTGTTTTTATTTGCATATCTCTGATGATTAACGATGATGAGGATTTTTTTTTAATGTGTTTGTAGGCGATGGGTCTATCTTCATCCGAGAAGTTTCTCTTCAAGTCTCTTGTCCACATATTAATGGGGTTATGTATTCTTTTATTATAAATTAGAGTTCTCTGTAGATTCTAGTTATCAGACTTTTGTCAGAAGCATAAACTGGAAAAATCTTGTCCCATCCTGAAGGTTTTCCGTTTTCTTTACTCACAGTTCTCTTGGATGTGCAAAAGCTTTTGAGTTTGATCATACCCCATTCATGGATTTTTGATGTTGCTTTAATTGCGTGGGGGAGGAGGATACTCATAAAATATGCTCCCAGGCCAATTTATTCTAGTGTTTTCCCTGCAATCTCTTCTAGTAATATTTATTTATTTTTTCAGTAGGGCAGGTATTGATTTCACCATCTCTTACATATAGGGCCTTCTGCGCTACTTGCTCAGCACAGGCACCTCCCTTCTTCTAGTAATTTTATATTTTCATGTCTTACCTTTAAATATTTTTTCAGTAAGAATCTATAGGTGGAGGTACACTTTCAGTCTTCTACAGGTCGGCAACCAGTTCACCCAGGACTGTTTGTTAAAGAGAAAGTCATTACCCCACTGAATATATTTGATAGTCTTGTCTAAGATCAAATAACAATAAGCAGCTGGGTTAATCTCTTGGTTGTCTATTCTATTGCATATATCTATCGCTCTGTTTTTATGCCAGTACCACAATGTTTTGATCACTATAATTTTATAGTATAGCCTGAAGTCTGGTAATGTGATGCCTCCTGATTTGTTCTTATTTCTGAGCATAGTATTTGTGATTCAAGGTTTTGTCAGATTCTGTATAAAATGAAGTATTATTTTTTCAAATTCCTTCAAGTATAACAATGGTGCTTGAGGAGGGATTGGATTAAATCTGTAGATTGCTTTCGGTAGTATGGAAATTTTAACAATGTTGAGTCTAGCCAGCCATGAGCATCGTATGTTTTTTCATTTGTTAGCATCTTCAGCTATGTCCTTTCTCAGAGTGCCAAGTTCTCTTTATATTGATCTTTCACATCCTGTGTTATGGAAATTCCCAGATATGTCATCTTCTTTGGCACAATTGTAAAAGGAATAAATACCTTGATCATTTTTTCAGCTTGACAATTGTTGAAGTATATAAAAGCTACTGACTTGTAAGTATTGATTTTGTATCCTGTGCTATTTCTGTATTCCTTGATCACTTCTAAGAGTTGTGAAGTTGAGTCCTTGAATTTTTACAGGCATAGGATCATGTCATCAGCAAAGAGTAAGAATTTTATCTCTTATGACCCTATTTGGATAACCTTGATTGCCTTCTCTTGCCTGATTGAGATACCTAAGACTTCCTTTTCTATCTTAAATAGCTGTGAAGAAAGTGGGCATCCTTGTTTTATTTCTGGTCTGAGTAGAAATGTCTTCAATTTTATAACATTCAATATGATATTGGTAGTGTGTTTGCTTTAAATAGCCTCTATCAGTTTAAGAAATGTCCCTTCTATGCCTATTTTCTTAAGAATTCTGATTGTGAGTGGATGCTGGATATTATCAAAAACTTTTTATGCATCAATTAAGATAATCACATGATATTTTTTTTATTTTATTGATGTGACATATTATATTTAGAGATGTTCATATTTGAACCCAAAACTGTAAGTCTGAAATAAAACCAACTTTAGCATGGAGTATAATTTTTTAATTCTATTTGATAACATCTTATTGAATATTTTTGCATTGATATTCATTAATCATATTGGTCTATAATTTAATTTTTTCTTGAATCCTTTCCTGGTTTGAGTATCAGGGTAATATTTGCTTCAATGAATATGTTTGGAAGGATTTCCTCTTTTGCTATGTCTTGGAAAAGTTGTATGATATACGTACTAGTACCTATTGAAATGGATGTTAGAATTCATCTTAGCCCAGGAGATTCTAGTTTCTGTGAGCTGTCATGGCATAGCACTGAAAAAGTGTAACTCTAAAAAAAAAAAAAAAAAAAAGAGCAAATAGCATCCTACTTAAGTGTCTTTATGCACTGTTGCCATCTGGAATGCAATTTGAGTCTCACTGCTGTACAAATTCTTCACTTTTGTGTCAGCCTACTGACTGGAAACTCAGTCATTAATGTAATCAATAAGGCAAAAATAGGAGATCACTTCTTTTTGTGTGAATGGAGGGGCAAGAAATGTCCTGGATCAAACACTTTCAGGACACCAGCTTAAGTGAGCATGAAACTCCACTGAGTATATTTGACCATAACCCTGGATGCCAGGAAATTATGGAATGATGTCACTACATGGTCACTATTGATGACAACACAATTTGTGTTTCCCTGGGTACCAGATTTAACCTTAACCTTATTCCTGCTAAGGATGTGTAGTTTCTGTCCCAGATTGTTGTTGGGTTCAAACTATTACAAAGAGTGGGATTATTTCTGCACACTCAAATCTTGCTTCATAAGTTTTGTTTTGTCACCATGGCTAAGGGATTCAACAATCCCTACTTGTCTTTTCAAGTCACAGATTTTTAATCAAAGCGAAGAGTGTGGTTTATACCTAGTGGGATGTGATAGAAGAAGAAATAGAGCTCAATATTTGGACAATTATTTGCAGACCTAATTGGTACCTTACACAATTCCAAATTCTACTTTACATGATTTTTTTTTTATCTTGAATAGCATGTTTGGGCAGTCTCAGGAGTCTCACTGACAGATCTAATTGGTATCTTACACAATCCCTAGTTCTACTTTTCATGATCTCTTTTTCATTTTTCATAGCATGTTTGGACATTCTCTGGTGTCTCACTAAAGTTACTGTCTTGAAATGTGATGAGGCACTGTGTCTATTAGTTTACTCCATACCTGTAGTTATTCATGATGAGCATGAGAAATATGGGCATGTCTTTAATTTTTCATCAATCCTGAATTCCATGCTGTGTGTGTCTAAATTTTTGGCTTCTTGGCCACAATGCATGTTATAGAGTTATGTTGGATAACATGTATAATACACAATAACTAGTGAAAAATGATAAGGCTAAAATTTAAAAAAATGCATACTTGTGGTGATCTCCCACCACATATATGTAAAATACTCCTGAAATACTCCCTATGTGTCACTGAGGCCTGAGGATTTGACAATCCTCAAAGTCCCTGATAAGCTCATTTCTTAAATAGAGCTCAATGACTTATGCCACGTATGATAACAATATTTTGATGCTCTGTGCAACCAAGGTGGGCAGATTCCCAGAGCTCCTGTGTTAGAGTTTCTACTAACTACTGGGTTTATACTCAAACAAAAAATGTTGTTAAGTGTTGTAACCCTTAGCTATAGTTTAAGTTACTCCAGAGGCTGAGGCAGGAAGATCACTTCACCTAAAGGGTTGGATATCATTGTGTGGAATGCTGAGGTCATGGACTGTATTGCCTGGAGAACTGAGTGAGAATCAATCTAATGAATAATAATGAGATAGAGATGAAAAAAGATAAAGAAAGAAAGAAGAAAGAAAGAGAGAGAGAAAAATTTTGTGACATACAGTTTCCAAGAGCAATATTACGAGAAACAAACAGTAGGCAGATGAAGTACAGGATTATTTAAAGGAGGAGATATTTTGGGGTCCCTAGGGTGTGGGAGGAACAATGAGTTAGAACAAGGTTTTTGTGGATACAAGGTTTTGTAGGATAATGCCAGTTAATCTGATGGGTAGGGGTCATCCATAGATGACCAAGTCTCTGGACTTGGACTTGGACTGATTGGGGTAAGGGAATATTGTCCCAAATTTAAAAGTGCAAAAGAAGGTATGAAATGTATTATCAGGGATATTTTAGTGTTCATTAAAAAACCTGACTTTTAGGGGCGGAGCCTAGATGGTGGACTGCAACAAGCTGTTTACAGAAGCTCTCATCCAGAAGGAGGCTTAAAGGACAGGAGTTTAGCAAAGGAGATGACGGTTTGGAGCCAAGCCAAGAGAGAAGATTGAAGACTGCACTTCCACCTTCCTGAGGTGAGGTGCGACCTCAAAAATACAATCAAAAGGTAAAAAATCCACCACCAAGCAGATGGGAGGCCCCTTCCCCACAAGAAGGGCTCACAGTTTACTCCATGCAAACAAGCAAGCAGATTTTAAACATCCTCCCATTGTCTCACATGGGAGAGACCCCCTAAAAACTGGACCTCTGACCCCTGCTAGTTTAAAATTGAAACCATCTGCCAGGCATAATTCTGTAAAACTGTATAAAACTATATATATTCCCCATCTGCAACATTGAACTCCGAGGATTTCCCTTCCACCCACCCTGAGGTCTGGAGGTTTGTTATCTATGAGCCCAGATTATTGGGCATCTCCTTGAGAGAAGTAGAGGGGAACAGGGCTGGTGCTGCTTTGTGCTGATTGTAGCACAGGAGTGAGGAGAAGAAAGTTGGCTTGGAGAAAGCCATACAGCAACAGTGGCATCCTGAGCTGTGAAATGATTCCATTCCAGATAGGCAGTCCTGTCTCTCTGGGAAACCAGAGGTTCTGGAAATCAGCCACATGCCAAATGGACTTGAATTTAATAACTTTCTTAAGTCAAGGGCCCATTAGCACTAGTCTTCTGGAGAATAGCTGAGAAAAAGGCAGTGGACAGGCAGAGGCAGGAATTGACACATGAGTGTAAATTCTAATTTACTTGCTGCCCAGAGCTGAGTTCCTCACCAGCTTAGAAAGCCTCTGACTTACAGAATTTAGATGGGACAGAAGGTGTGAGGTTATAACGGCCACAAGTTTAAAAGCTTAATTTCTTCGCCTGCCAGACTGGACTTAGATTTCGCAGTGAGCACTTTGGCCTCAGGGGAATGCTGAGACAAAGGCAGTGGGTGGGCAGAGGTAGGCATTGACACCTGAGTATAAATTCTAATTGCTGCCCAGGCTTAAGTTGCTCAGCAGGGCTAGCAGCTTCTGACTTGCAGAGAAAGCTAGCCTCAATAGAAGGCCAAGGGCTGGGATGAAGAGAATATTCATAGTCTAATTTAAACACACAAGGCCCCCCTGCCTGATGCAGATTTCTGGGTGATTTTGACAGTCATAAACCCCCGGAGCAGTTGTCTACTTGAGTGAATAGGGTCACAGAATTGGGGGACTACAAGTGACTGGGTTCAAGGTGGGGAAGGAGGTATTAACCTTCCCAGACTAACCCATAAACTGGGTGGGTCCCTTTGACCTCATGGAACAATGGAGCAAGTTATATCCTATCTGCAAGCAGACCTCTCTTATCTAGCTGCCAGAGTCATTTGAACTCTTCCACCTGAAATGGGTGCTGAATGGGACAACTGATTTTGACCCCTTAAAACAGGCTGACAACCCAGGGACTAATAAAAGGGGCACAATGGGTGTATGGTTGAGGAAAAGTTTGATTTTTTTTTTTTTGAGACAGAGCCTCAAGCTATCCCCCTGGGTAGAGTGCCGTGGCATCACAGCTCACAACAACCTCCAACTCTTGGGCTCAAGTGAGTCTCCTGCCTTAGCCTCCCAAGTAGCTGGAACCACAGGCGCCCACCACAATGCCCGGCTATTTTTTGGTTGCAGCTGTCATTGTTGTTTTGGCAGGCCTGGGCTTGATTTGAACCCGCCATGTTAGGTGTATGTGGCTGGCGCCTTAGCCATTTGAGCCACAGGCACCTAGCCAGAAAGTTTGATTTTTCTTGCCCAATTGTTGTTTGTGGGGGGCAGGGTGATTTAATTGCTCGTATTTCTCCACAACTGAGACTTCAACCAAGAGTAAATGAATCATAAGGGTGAAACAGAGACCAGCTAAAAATAAGAAAGAGAAACTTAGCCACATACACCAAGCAGGTCCTCATTCTCTCTAAGGCCATAACACTGTACAGGTCCTTGACAAACCTCAAGGGGATAAGCCAAATGGGGTAAAATAAACATGGGGCACAATCAGTGGAAAAGCTGTGGTAATATGAATAACCAGAGTAGATCAACCCCCACGAAGAAAGGATGTAGCTGGTAATATGAATGACCAGAGTGGATCATCCCACCCAAGAAAGGATGAGGCAGATAAAACTGAAGATCCCCTATATAAACAGATAAGTAAGATGTCAGAAATTGAATTTAGAATTTGGATTGCAAATAAGATTAATAGAATATAGGCAAAGTTATAAATTCTAGAAACATTCCAAAAGTTCACTCAAGAATTCAATGAATTCAAAGACAAAACCACCAAAGATTTTGAAACATTAAAGCAAAAGATTGCAGCCTTCAAAGATCTGAAAAATATGGTAGAATCTCTTGGTAACAGAGTGCAGGAGACAGAAGAAAGGATCTCAGACATAGAAGACAAAGTTTCTACACATGTCCAAATGTCCAAGGAGAATCAGAAATGGAAAGAAAAAAATGGATCATTCTCTCAGAGAGCTCTGGAATATTTTGCAGAAAACTAATATTCGCCTCATAGGAATCAGTGAAAGTGATGAAGTTGCTTCAGAAAACACAAAGGCTCTTCTGTATGAAATTATGGAAGAGAACTTTCCAGATATGTCAAAAGATACCGAAATTCAGATTGCAGAAAGCTTCAGAACCCCAGCATGACTCAACTCAAATAAGATATCTCCCAGACACATCATAATTAAATTCACTAAGGTGAATATGAAATAGAAAATCTTGAAAGAAGTGAGACGTAACAAAATCATAACCTATGAGGGAAGATCTCTCCTATGAGGGAAGATCTCTCTGCTGAAACCATTTAGGCAAGAAGAGGGTGGACATTGATACTTAATCACTTAAAACAAAATAACTTTCAGTCCAGGATCCGTATCCAGCTAAACTGAGTTTAATTTATGATGGAGAAATTAAATAATGACATACATAAATTAAAAAATTTTCCAAATTAAACTTGCTATCCAGCATATTCTCAGACCTATTCTACATTATGACTAGTGCAATCCTCCACCACAAAAGTAAACTAATTCAGAAACTATTGATCAAACTCCAACTTCTACAGTGATGAAAGGATTAGAAACTTCCACTGGACATATGAACAACTCAATACTTAAAATTTTATCAGGTTTATCAATAATTTCAATCAATGTGAATGGTTTAAATTGTCCTCTAAAGAGACACATACTGACTAATTGGATACAGAAACTCAGATCAGACATCTGTTGTATACAAGAATATTATCTTACCTTAAAAAACATATATAGACTCAGGGTTACATGATGGTGATGTATATTCCAGGCTAATGGAAAGCAGAAAAAAGCAGGTGTTGCAATTTTATTCACCAATACAATAGGTTTTAAGCCAACAAAAATAACCAAGGATAAATATGGCCAGTTAATATTTCTTAAGGGCAACAGTCAATATGATGAGATCTCAATTATTACTATCTACACACCTAACAAGAATGCATCTCAATTTATAAAAGAGACTCTAACTGGTATGAAAAACTTGATTTCCCCCAGCTCCATCATAGTTGGAGATTTTAACAGTCCTTTGGCAGTGTTGGATAGATCCTCCAGTAAGAAGCTTAGCAAAGAAATCTTAGATTTAAATTTAACAATTCAATTCCTTGACTTATCAGACATCTACAGAACATTTCATCCTAACAAAACTGAATACACATTTTTCTCATCAGTAGATGAAACATACTCCAACCTTGATCACATCTTAGACCACAAATATAACCTCAGCAACTTTAAAACAATAGAAATTATTCCATGCATCTTCTCAGACCATCATGGAATAAAAGTTACACTGAGCAACAACAGGAATCTGCAGACTCGTACAAAAACATGGAAGCTAAATAAACTTATGCTGAATGATAGATGGGTCAGAGACGAGATCAAAAAGCAAATTACCAAATTTTTAGAAGAAAATGACAATGAAGATTATGAGTTATCAGAACCTCTGGGATACCACACAGGCAGACCTAAGAGGAAAATTTATAGCATTGCAAGCCTTCCTCAAGAGAACAGAAAGAGAGGAAGTTAACAACTTAATGGGACATCTCAAGCAGCTGGAAAAGTAAGAGCGTTCAAATTCCAAATCCAGCAGAAGAAAAGAAATAACCAAAATTAGAGCAGAATTAAATGAGATTGAAAACAAAAAGAATTATAGAAAGGATCAACAAAAAAAAAGTTGTTTTTTTGAAAAAATCAACAAAATCAATAAACCTTTGGCCAACCTAATTAAAAATAAATAAATAAATAAATAAATAAATAAATAAATAAAATCTCTAATCTTGTCAATCAGAAATGGTAAAGATGAAATAACAACAGACCCTGTAGAAATTCAAAAAATCCTTAATGAATATTTCAAGAAAATTTATTCCCAGAAATACTATAATCTGAAGGAAATGGACCAATACTTAGAAACATGTCATCTCCCAAGACTTAGCCAGAATGCAGTGGAAATTTTGAGTGGACCTATATCAATGATACAAAATCTCCCTAAAAAGAAAAGCCTAGGATCAGACAGCTTTACGTCAGAATCTATCAAACCTTTAAAGAGGAACCAGTACCTATATTACTCAACCTTTTCCAAAACATAGAAAAAGACGGAAGACAACCCAACACATTCTATGAAACTAACATCACCCTTATTCCCAAACCAGGAAAACCCTCAACAAGAAAAGAAAATAGGCTCAGTGCCTGTGGCTTAAGTGGCTAAGGCGCCAGCCACATACACCTAAGGTGGTGGGTTCAAATCCCCAGCCTGGGCCCTCCAAACAATGATGGCTTCAACCCAAAAACTGGCCGGGCATTGTGGCGGGCACCTGTAGTCCCAGCTACTTGGGGGGCTGAGGCAGGAGACTAGCTTGGGCCCATGAGTTGGAGGTTGCTGTGAGCTTTGATGCCAAGGCAATCTACCCAGGGGGATAGCTTGAGGCTCCGTCTAAAAAAAAAAGAAAACAAAATAAAATAATGGACCAATATTACTAATGATATTGATACAAAAATATTCAACAAAATTCTAACAAACAGAATCCAGCAACACATCAAAAAAATTATACACCATGATCAAGTGGGTTTTATCCCAGGATCTCAGGATGGTTCAACATACATAAACCTATAAATGTAACTCATCACATAAACAAATTAAAAATGTAGCTCATCACATAGACAAATTAAATCAAAGACCATATGATTCTTTCAATTGATGCAGAAAAAGTGTTTGATAATATTCATCATCCCTTCATGATCAGAACACTTAAGAAAATTAGTATAGAAGAGTCATTTCTTAAATAAAAACCATCTACAGAGAATCCTCCACCAATATTGTATTGAATGGTGAGTTGAAATCATTTCCATTCAGATCAGAAGCACATCAGTGTTGTCCATTGTCTCCATTGCTCTTTAACATTGTAATGTAAGTTTTTTGTCATCACAATCAGGGAAGAAAAAGTGATTAAAGATATCCATATAGGGTAGGAAGAAATTAAACTTTCATTCTTCACAGATGATATTATTGTATATATAGAAGATATCATGGTTTCTACTACTAAACTATTAGAATTAATCAAGGAATACAGCAGTGTCTCAGGACATAACTCATAAACATTCATAAATCAGTAGTCTTCATATACACTAACAGCAGCCAAGCTGAAAAAAACAGTCAAGGACTCTATCACATTCACAGTAGTGCCAAAGAAGTTGAAATATTTGGGAGTTTACCTAACAAAGACCATGAAAGAGATCTATAAAGAGAAATATGAAACTCTAAGAAAAGAAATAGGTGACAATGTTAACAAATGGAAAAACATATGGTGCTCATGGCTGAGAAGAATCAACATTAAAATGTCAATACTACCCAAAGAAATATATAATTTTCATGCACTGCCCATTAAAGCTCCACTGTCATGTTTTAAAGATCTAGAAAAAATAATACTTCATTTTATATGGAATCCGATAAAACTTCGAATAGCAAAGACATTACTCATGAACAAAAACAAAGTAAGAGGAATTACGTTACCAGACCTCAGAGTGTAATATAAATCGATAATGATAAAAAAAAACATGCTACTGGCACAAAAACAGAGAGGTAGATGTATGGAACAGAATAGAGAGGCAAGAGATGAATTCAGCTACATACTGTTATCTAATCTTTGACAAGTCAATTAAAAATTTTGAGTGGGGAAAAGATTCCCTACTTAACAAATAGTGCTGGGCTAACTGGATGGTGATCTGTAGAAGACTAAAACTAGACTGACACCTTTCACCATTAACTAAAATAGACTCTCCCTGGATTCAAGATTTAAACTTAAGACATGAAACTACGAAAATGCTAGAAGTAAGTGTAGGGAAAACACCTGAAGGAATCAGCTTGGATGAAATTTTCATCAAGAGGTCCCCTTGGGTAATTGAAACAATGTCAAAAATACCCTTTTGGGACCTGATCAAACTTAAAAGTTTCTGCACAGCCAAGAGCACAGTATATAAAGTGGGTAGACATTCCTCCATATGAGAGAAGATATTTTCTGGTTATGTCTCAGAAAAAGATTTAAAAAGATTTAAGCAGCATCTACAGAGAACTCAAACGTATTAGCAAGAAAAGACAATCAATCCCATCTCAGGGTGGGCTAGGGACTTGAATAGAAATTTCTCTAAAGAAGAGAGGCACATGGCCTACAGATATATGAAAAAATGCTCTCCATCCTTAATCATCAGAGAAATGCAAATCAAAACTACTTTGAGGTACCACTTGACCCCAGTAAGATTAGCCCATATCACAAAATCCCAAAACCAGAGATGTTGGCGTGGATGTGGAGAAAAGGGAACACTTCTACACTGCTGGTGGTATTGCAAATTAATTTATTCCTTTGGAAAAACATCTGGAGAACACTTAGAGAACTAAAAATAGACATGCCATTTGATCCTACAATTCCTTTATTAGGTATATATCCAGAAGACCAAAAATCACATTACAACAAAGATATTTGTATCAGAATGTTTATAGCAGCCCAATTCATAATTGTTAGGTCATGGAAGAAGCCCAAGTGCCCATCAATCCACAAATGGATCAATAAATTGTGGTATATGTACACCACGGAATATTATGCAGCCATAAAGAAAGATGGAGACTTTACCTCCTTCATGTTTACATGGATGGTGCTAGAAAATGTTCTTCATAGCAAAGTATCACAAGAATGGAAGAAAAAGTATCCAATGTACACAGCCCTATTTTGAAACTAATGTATAGGTTTCATAGGAATGTTATAACTTAATTATAGCCTTAGAATATGGGGAGGAGAAGGGAGAAGCAGGGAAGGGACTGGATGGGTGAAGGGAGAATGATTGGTGGTGTCACCTCTATGGTTTATCTTACAAGGGTACAAATGAATCTTTCTAAAAGCAGAGTATGAATGTCTTAACTCAATAACTAAGAAAATGACATGAAGGCTACATTAACCCATTTGATGTATTTCAAATTGTATATGAAAACAACACACTGTACCCCGTGATTGCATTAATATACACAGGTATGAGTTAATAAAAATAAAGAAAAGAAAAGAAAATATGAATTAATGAACAGCTATACAATAGTCTTGGGTGGGAATACTTGAGATTGTAAAACTAAAACTATACATTTCCCTTTAAACTCACTTATAAATTTCTTATAATTTGAACCGAGATACCAACTAAATTTTTCAGAACTTGACAAAGATAATTTTACAAGTGTCATTAACATGACAAAAATGTATATCAAGCCAGGAAAAAAATTAAAAACTAAATAATCAGAGAAGATTTTCTATTCCAGATATGAATGTGGCTATACTAGTGAAAGAAAAAAACAGAAGAACCACACAACCAAATAGAAATCATAAAGAAACTTAAGATTCTTAAAGAACCACCCCAAATAGAAATCTTAAAGAGACTCCATGTGATAAACTATAAAGACGGTATTCCAAAGTAGATTTTCTTTTTATATTAAAAAAAAAATTCAGTCTACCTATTTGACAAAAAGAATCTCCTCTCTTTCATTATACTGAGACAAACATGTAAAAATGAATGATTTAAATGTAAAAATTAATCTATATGGATATAAAAATGAAATCTATGTCAAATTTACTATGTAGTAGAACAGAAAAAGTCCCCCGAGATCTAAAAGGACAGACATAAAGGAAAGCTTTTTATATAACACACTAAAACATAATAATATTGTACAGTCCTATCAAATCTAAAAGTCTATAGCAATTTTTATTTATTTATTTAATATTTATTTATTTATTATTAAGTCATATACACATAAATCATGAATACATTTATGCATATGTGGGGTACAATGTGTTGTTTTTTTATACAATCTGACCTGCTTACATCAAACGAATCAACATAGCTTTCACCTTATTTATTTGATTATTGTGTTAAGACATTTATGTTCTACACTTGACAGATTTGACTTGTACCCTTGCAATACGCTCCATAGGTGTGGTCCTGCCATTTACCCTCCCTCTATCAACTCTTCCCACTCTTCTTCCTTTCTACTCCATTTCTCTCCTTCATCCTGAGCTATAGTTGTGTTCTATCTTTCATAAGAAAGTGTAAGTAAATATAAGTAGGTTTCATAGAAATACTGAGTACATTGGATACTTTTTCCTCCATTCTTGAAATACTTTACTCAGGAGAATATGTTCCAGGTCCCTCCATGTAAATATAAAAGAGGTGAAGTCTCCATGTTTTTTTTAAGGCTGCGTAGTTTTCCATGGTATACATATACTACAATTTATTAATCCATTCATGGGTTGATGGGCACTTGGGCTCTTCCATGACTTGGCTATTACAAATTGATCTATAATGAATAACCTGGTGCAAATATCTTTTTTACAAAGTGATTTTTGGTCTTTTGGATATACTCCTAGTAGAGGAATTGCAGGATCCAATGGCAGGTTAATTTTTAGATCCCTGATTATTCTCCAAACTTCTTTCCAAAAGGAACATATTAGTTTGTATTCCCACCAGCAATGGAGAAGTATTCCCTTTTCTCCACATCCACACCAACATCTGTACTTTTGGGATTTTTTTATGCTACTCTTACTGGAGTTAGATTGTATCTCAAAGTGGTTTTTATTTGTAATTCTCTGATGATTAAAGATGATGAACATTTTTTTCATATGTCTGTAGACCATGCGCCTATCTTCTTCAGAGAAGTTTCTGTTCAGGTCTCTTGCCCATAGTGTAATGGGATCACTTGTTCTTTTTTTATTAATAAGTTTGAGTTCTCTGTGGATTCTGATTATCAGACCTTTGTCAGAAATGTAACCTGTAAATATCCTCTCTCATTTTGAAGGTTGTCTACTTGCTTTACTTATTGTGTTCTTGGCAGTGCCAAAGCTTTTTAGTTTAATCAGATACCAGTAATGTATTTTTAGAATTGCTCCAATTGCCCTGGGGAGGGTCCTCATAAAGTTTTTCCCATGCCAATTTCAAGTGTTTCCACTCTTTCCAAGAATCTTTATGGTTTCATGTCTTAGGTTTAAGTTTTTTATCCAGTGAGAGTCAATTTTTGTTAGGGGTGAAAGGTGTGGGTCCACTTTCAGTCTTCTACAAGTTGCCAGCCCATTCACCCAGCACCATTTATTAAATAAGAAATCTTTTTCTAAATTAAAATTTTTGATAGGCTTATTGAAGATCAAATGATGATAAGTGTCTGGATTTATCTCTTGGTTCTCAATTCTGTTCCATACATCTACCTATTTTTTTGTGCCAATACCACTATGCTTTAATCACTATCGATTTATAGTATAGTCTGAAGTCTGGTAGCATGATTACACCTGATTTGTTTTTATTTCTGAGTAATGTCTAGGCTATTCAAGGTTTTTTCTGTTTCCATATAAAATGAAGTACTACTTTTTCCAGACCTTTAAAGTATGATATAGGTGCCTTAATGGGGATTGCATTAAATCTGTAGATTGCTTTGGGTAGTATGGACATTTTAACAATGTTGATTCTTCCCAGCCATGAACATGATATGTTTTTCCATTTTTTAACATTTTCAACTATTTCTTTTCTCAGAGTTTCATAGTTCTCTTTATAGAGATCTTTCGCATTCTTTGTTAGGTACACTCCCAGAAATTTCATTCGCACTACTATAAAGAAAATAGAGTCCATGACTGTTTTTTTAGCTTGACTATTGTTAGTATATACGAATGCTACTGATTTGTGTGTATTGATTTTAGAGCCTGAGACACTGCTATATTCCTTGGTCACTTCTAAGAGTTTTGAGGTTGAATCCCTGGGGTTTTCTAGGTATACAATCATATTATCTGAGTTTAGTGAAGGTTTGTTCTTCTCTGACCCTATGTGGGTACGCTTGACTGCCTTCTCTTGAATGATTGCAATGTCTAAGACTTCCATTACAATGTTAGAAAGTAGTGGAGATAGTGGGAAACCTTCTCCGGTTCCTGATCTGAGTGGAAATGTTTTCACTTTTATTCCATTCAATATAATATTGGCTGTAGGTTTGCTGTAAGTGGCCTCTATCAGTTTAAGAAATGTCCCTTCTATACCTATTTTTTTAAGTGTTATGATCATAAAAGGATACTGGACATTATCCAAAACTTTTTTTGCATCAATTGAGAGAATTATATGGTCTTTGTTTTTTAATTTGTTTATGTGATGTATTATATTTATAGATTTACATATATTGAACCAGTCTTGAGAGTCTTGGATAAAACCCACTTGGTTGTGGTGTATAATTTGTTTGACGTGTTGCTGAATTCTGTTTGCTAAGATCTGTTCAATATTTTTGCATCAATATTCATTAGTGATATTGATCTATAACTTTCTTTTCTTGTTGGATCTTTTCCTAGTTTGGAGATCAGGGTGATGTTTGCTTCATAGAATGTGTTGGGGAGTATTCCTTCTTTTTATATGTTTTGGAAAAAGTTAAGTAATATGGGTACTAGTTCCTCTTTTAAGGTTTGGTAGAATTCTGATGTGAAGTCATCTGGTCCTAGGATTTTCTTTTTGGGAATATTTTGTATAGTTGATACTATTTCAGAACTTTATATAGGCCTGTTCAGCATTTCCACCTCTTCCTGGCTAAGTCTGAGGAAGATGGCATGATTTTAAGTATTGATCAATTTCCTTCAGATTTTCATATTGCTGGGAATAGAGTTTTATAATATTTATTAAGCATTTTTTTAATTTCTGCAAATTCTGTGATTATCTCATCTCTGTCATTTCTGACTGATGAAATTAGAGATTTTACTCTTTTATTTCTGGTTAGGTTAGCCAAAGGTCTATCTATTTTATTGACCTTTTCAAAAAAACAACTTTTTGATTCATTGATCTATTGTATAATTCTCTTATTTTCAATTTCATTTCATTCTTCTTTAATTTTGGTTATTTCTTTTCTTCTGCTGGGTTTGGGGTTGGAATGTTCTTCCTTTTCCAGTTTCTTGAGTTGTCCCATTAAATTGTTGATTTTCTTTCTTTCAGTTCTCTTGAGGAAGGCTTGCAATGCTATAAATTTCCCCCTTAGGACTTCCCTTGCAGTATCCCAGAGTTTCTGGTAGTTTGTGTCTTCATTGTCATTTTGCTCCAAAAATTTGGTAATTTTTTTCTTAATCTATGACCCAGCTATCATTTAGCATAAGATTATTTAGCTTCCATGTTTTTGTATGAGACTAAAAATTCCTGTTGTTACTGAGTTCAACTTTTATTCCGTGATTATCCAAGAAGATACAAGGAATAGTTTCTATTTTTTTTTTTAATTTGCTGAGGTTAACTCTGTGACCTAAGATCTGATCAATTTTGGAGGATGTTCCATGTGCTGATGAGAAGAACACATATTCAGTTATTTTAGGATAAAATCTTCTGTATATGTCTGTTAAATCCAGTTCTTGAATGGTTAATTTTAAGTCTAAACTTTCTTTGCTTCGTTTCTTATTGGAGGATCTATCCAACACTGACAGAAGGGCATTAAAATCTCTGACTATTATAGTGCTGGAGGAAATCAAGTTGCTCATGTCAGTTAGAGTGTCTCTTATAAATTGAGGAGCATTCTGGTTGGGTGCACAGATATTAATAATTGAAATCTCAGTATGTTGAGTGTTTCCTTTAACAAATATAAAGTGACCATCCTTGTCTTTCCTTACTTTTGTTGGTTTAAAACCTATTGGACCTATGAATAAAATTGCAGCACCTGTTTTTTTTCTGTTTTCCATTTGCCTGAAATATAAATGATAATCCTTTCACCCTGAGTCTGTATTTATCTAAAAAAGTCAAACTCAGAGAAGCTGTGAGTAGAATGGTGTTAACAAGGGAGGGCCTGAGGGTAGGGACTATGGAATTGTTGGTCAAATGATACAAAACATCAAATATAGTAAATTCAAGACGTCTGTTCTACAATGTGGTGAGTAAAGTTAATAATAATGTATAATTAAAAATTGCTAGGAGAGTAGAAATTAAATGTTCTCATGCACACCCAAAATGGTAATTGTGTGAGTTAATGGATATGTTAATTAGCTTGATTTAACCACTCCATAATGTATACATATATATATATCAAATTATCTTACACATCACAAAAATAGATGAATTATTTGTTAATGAAACATTTATTATTTTTTAAAAAATTGAAAAAAATACTCAAACTCAGAAAACAGTTGCTATCCAAATAGACCACAAATCTAGAATCATTTTCATATCACAAAGGATAAATTAAGCAACCCCAAATAAACTGGTTAAAATATATTGGTAGGTATTTCACATAGGAGAAAATGTATACAGCCAATAATTCAACAAAATGGAAAAGAATACCACAATAGATACATTTTTACAGCTATCTAATATCAAAATATTTGCAATGCCAAGAATTGGAGAATATATATTAATGAATCTCTTATGCAGCTAGCTGTGTAAATTGGTATATCATTTTGGAAAAACAACTTGGTATTTTCTTATAAGTTTGGACAAAAATACCACTCTTAGATTATACTCCAGAATGTCTCTTCACAATTGCATACATTAAAAAGTTATGTAAGAACTCGTAATAGTCCCAAATGGTAAACCACCTAAATACACATGACTAATATAAATGGTTATAAATTGCAATATATTTCTATTGCAATATTATCCAATATTGAACCTTGACTATATACCTTGTTTGAGAAAACTATTCCTGGGTGTCTATATGGGTTGATATCCTTTATCTAAAGACCTAAGAAGAAAAAAAACAACACTATATTGTTTAGGCATTTATTTATATGCCATACAAATCTGTATTTTTTAAAAAGGCAATAGAATGATAAATTTTATTTTGAGGTTGTGCTTAACTTTGAAGTAGGCAAGGTGATAGGATAGAGGATAAGTATATAGAAAAATAAAGTATTGGATATATTTTCACTATTAAGTTGTAGAGTGGCTACTTGGATGTTAATTACATCATTATCAATATAACACACACATACCTGCATGTACAAAATAGCAGAGAAGCATGAATAAGCCTATGGACTAATAAAGGTGAGAGTGCCTTATGATTAATCAAGTTCTTTGTAACTAAAGGCAATAAAAAAGGAGAAAAGAGAATACAAGTTATAAACAAGTAATTTACCAAATTAAAATTATACTAACAAATATATTAAATATTTTTTAAAATTAATTTTACTACTTATCAAACAACTGGAAATTAAAACAAATGCATCTTTAATCTTTTGGATACAAAATTAAAAGAAATGTTGGTAAGATACAAAGTTGCCAAAAATGTAAATTGTAGAGATTTCTGGAAGGCAATTTGCCAAATATCCTTTGGTTAAGTAATTACATTTCTAAGAACTTACTAGGGAAAACATTCACAGCATTTATCAGGAATACATTATATGCTCCAGTATATTTATTTATGTTTTCAATAGTGGACATATCATATTTATGTCTAATGTGTCTAAATGTCTAATCATTTTTGACATATTGATTAAATTTTGGCATACTCATAGATTACAATAAAAAATATTAAGACTTTTTGGTATATGATTTCAGAGCCTTAGTATAAATCATTATACTCAAAAGCTTTAAATTAGTTTTATATGGTTATCTCATTCATAGAAGTGGGCAGATCACAAATTAAAAATTTTATTCATTTATGTAACATTGAAATTTTTCTCTAATAAATTTTTCTCTACATAAATTTTTTAATACTATCTTGATTTTAAAACTGGAATACTGAACAAAAAGCCAGGCAAAAAACTGATAATATCACCTCTTTCTGCAGTGATTAAGAAAATTTGCCTTTTAAATCTAAAGTGGAAAAGTCAAGATGTAACTAAGTATCACTAGTTTATCTAAAAGGCTACTTTTCTTGTTAGCAAGAAGAAATGAAGCAAATGATTCCTCATAAGTGTTAAGAGAGAGGGAAAAATAAAATAAAAGTAGTTGTTCAGGATCCTGAACCGTCTTCTGTGTCTATGGAAGTATGGAATGGCATATCAGTTATCAGGTGTATAGAATCTTAAAGTCTTTCTTGAGTATTTTTATATTAGTAAGGTCCCAGGATCTAAAAGTTTTTAACTGCTTTGTGATGCTGGGATAGAGACCTATATTTCTTTGGCTGCACTTTTCTCTTCTGTATAATACAGCTGGTGAAATCTTTCTTCACTGCCTTTCACAGTACACTGCACACAGTACCTACAATATCACTACATTCCTCAACATGTGGTCATAATGTATCTTTCAAAAGAGGCAAAAACTAAGAACTATGGTCTGGGATGGGATCCAAATTTGTCGAATCATCATATCTGCCCCAAAAACATCATTTAAAAAATAAATATTTTTCAAAGGTCAGCTTGCACACAGAATAATTTGCTTTTTAGGTTATTTTATGGTATCAAATATTACTAAATTAGAACTTTCAGCTTCCAGGATAACTCCTGATGATCCCAGTGTCTTAGATTTTTACCCCATACCCCACACACATTGTATAACAATTAGACTGTGTGAACAATAGAATATAACAGAAGTGATTTGGGGGTGTCTTTCAATAACAAGTAATCAAGATGCTGCATTTTGTCTATTTTTCTCTCTCACACTCTTCAGCTCTTTCTCTTAGATCACGCTGAAGGAAGGTAGTCCCCACATCATGAACAACTCTGTGGAGGGGTTCGTGTGGAAATGAACAAAGCTCCTAGCCCATAGTCATGTGAATGGATCTTCTTGGAAACATACACTGTGGCCCAAAGTAAGTGATTAAAAATGTGTTAACAACAGCCTTGTCCGATATCTTGCCTATAACCTCATAAGAGACGACAAGCCAGAGATACACAGCTAAAGTATTGACTTTCAGAACTATGTGAAATAATAAATATTCATTGTATTTTGTTGTTAAATTTTAGAGTGATTTGCCATGAAACAACAGATAAATAAAATCCTTTCCATTTATATTATAGATTGTTTTGAACTAACTATACAATAATACATTTCTCATAATTTGACAGTAGGTTTTTAAAAAAATAGCTAGTAATAAAACAAAAGACTGGTAAGACTGTGGAAAAATTTGTAAAATGGCCTACCTTTCCACAGATTTCCTTTTGATTATCTAGGGATGAAAAATATAATATCATCAGGACTGAACTATATTTTATCTTAAATTTTAATTTTTTTCTTATTTTTTATATTTATATTCTTAATTTTTTTCAAAATATTGAGGGGATATAAATGGATACCTTGTTTTTTGTTACAGAGACACCTCACATAATACTTTAGTCAGGGTTTTTAGCATATACATCACTAAAACAGAATTTACTGTACTTCAAAGGTTAATTTTTTTTTATTAAATGATACCTATGTACATTAATGCAATTCTGGGGAACAGTGTGGTGTTTTCATATACAATTTGAAATATTTTCATCAAACTGGTTAACATAGCCTTCATTTCATTTTCTTAGTTATTGTGTTAAGACAATCATATTCTACTCTTAGAAAGATTCACTTGTACCCTTGTAAGATAAACCATAGAAGTGATCCCTCCACTCACCCTCCCTCCACTCCTTACCCCTCCTTCTCCCCCTAACATATACTTAGTCTGTTATTAGGTTATAGATTTCATATGAAAGCTATAAATTAATTTATAATAGGACTGTGTACATTGGATACTTTTTCTTCCATTCCTATGATGCTTTGCTAAGAAGAACACTTT
>CAUYTI010007399.1:0-10223 GCA_963575145.1 Galago senegalensis | reverse complement strand
TGTAGTGTCTTCACACACATTTTGACATACTTTCATCAAGCTGGTTCACATAAATTTTATGTTATTTGCATAGTCATTGTGTCAAAACCTTAACATCCTAGTTCTAGAAAGGTTCACTTGTACCCTTGTTAGACAGAGATACAGTTCTACTTTTCAAGATGTTTCTCTTCTTTCCTAGTATAGCCTTCTTTCGGATGTTATATATCACACTGAACGTTCCCTCTCAAAATTTGTTGAGGTACTGTGACTAGTATTGTACTCCATGCCTGCAGTTATTTATGAAGATGATGGAAAATATCAGCCTATCTTCAAATTTTTAGAGTGGCGACTGTGGCTCAAAGAATAGGTCACCAGCCCCTTATACCAGAGGTGGTCGGATCAAACCCACCCCTGGGGGGAAAAAAACTGCAAATTTTCATCAATCATGGATTCTGAGCTAGGTATGTCACAATTTCTGGCTTCTTGGACACAATGCATACTGAAGAGTTATGTTGGAATACACATGTTGTACACAATAACTAACGAAATATAAATAAATAACAAAAAGAGATCCGTGCATATTATGCTAATATCCCACCATGGATATGTAAAACAGTCCTGATCTAACCCTTTTTTTTCATTGAGGCCTGAGAATTAGAATATCCTGAAAATCCCCAATAAGCTCATTTTAAAGGAGAACTCAATGAGTTATCCTACATTATGACTACAATATTTCAATGCTCTTGGCAGCCAAATAGGGCAGATCTCCTAAGCTCCCAGGTTAGAGACAAGGCTGAACAAGAAAAAGAAAACCTCAGTCCTGATCCTGAACTTGGTTTCTACTCAAATAAAAATGGTAGTCAAGTGTTCTATCCCTTACCTGTGGTTCCAGATACTCCAGAGGCTGAGGTAGGAGGACCACTTCAACCTAATGGTTGGATGTCATTGTGTGCAAGGCTGATGTCACAGATAATATAGCCTGGGAAACATTGTAAGACTTGCTCTCATGAAGTGAAAGAATGAAAAAAGAAAGAAACAAAGGAAAGAAAGAGAGAGAGAGAAAAAGAAAGAAAGAAAGAAAGAAAGAAAGAAAGAAAGAAAGAAAGAAAGAAAGAAAGCAAGGAAGGAAGGAAGGAAGGAAGGAAGGAAGGAAGGAAGGAAGGAAGAGGGAGGAAGGAAATTTTGCTATATACAATTGCTGAAACTGAAATCAGGAGGAAAGGTCAGTAAGCAGATGAATACAGGACTACATAAAGAAGAGACTTATTGTCCCTTGGATGAGAAGGGAACAATGAGTCAGGACAAGTTTGTTCCTTAGGAGACTGCCAGTTGATCTGATGGGTGGAGTCTTCCAGAGATGTCTGATTCCTGGCCTTGAACTAATAGGGGCCAGGGAATATTGGCCAGTATTAAAAAGTGCAACAGAAGGTTTTAAGTGTATAATCTGGATATTTTAGTGTACATAAAAATCCTGACTTGAGTCAAGAATTCAATATGTGGGGATTTTAGAAAGGCTACAAGGATCTAAGATACAAAAGGGTCAGAGTTGTGTAAAATTTGAAGTCTTGACTAATAGGGTTTATAAGGAAAAAATGTTCTATGAGAAAATAATGTCTCCAGCTGATGTTTAACCTAGGTAAAATTTTTCACACTAGATGAAATCCATGGCCAAAATAAAGTAGTAGCCAGGTGTTATGGCATGCACCTCTAGTCCCATCTACATGGGAGGCTGAGAGAGGACAATGGCCCAAGCCCAGAAGTTGGAGGTTGCGGTGATCTGTAGATGCCACAGAACTTTATTGATTGTAAATAAAGTCTGATAAATAAAGTCTCTGTCCCTATTTTTTTAAAAAAGTGAAAATGAGGTTTAACTCCAATACAAATGGTATTTTTTGTTTATTTATTGAGACATAGTCTTCTTTTGTTTGCCTTTGGTAGAACAACCTAAGATCATAGCTCAAAGCAAATTTCATATGTTCTCATCAAGGGAACATATTTCCTCAGATGGCATACCAGGAGCCTGCATAACATCTGGCCATTTCCTCTTCTTCAGAGATGGGTATCTCACTAGTTTTGCGGCTGGTCACAAATTCAGAAGCACAGACTATCCAACTGACTGGCCATCCCAAATTGCGAAGGTGAGAGTCATGAAGAACCACCCCTGGCCAATGAACCTACTTTGAAAAATATCCAACCTTCTGAAATAGTATCTCACCATGAGGGTGGTCAGTTTGAAAATGGTCCTAGTCAATCTTTATCTAATAATAGTGGGGCATTGAGGCAGGTGCCTATAGTTCAACTTACTGGTGAGGCTGAGGCAAAAGAATCACCAGAGCTCAGAAGATGGAAGATTCTGTGAGCTGTGATGACACAGCACCCTACTGAGAGTGAAAAACTGAATCTCTTGCTCAGAAAAAAATATATGAATAAAAAAACATAAACCATCCTAATTATGTGTCTCTATGCATTTTTACAATCTGGAATGCAGCTTGAGTCTCAATGCTGTACAAAATCTGAACTGTTGTGTCTGTCTAGTGACTGGAATCTCAGTTATTAATATGTTCAATTAGGCACAAATGGGAGATCACTTCTATCTGTACTGATGGATGGGTAAGAAATATCCTAGCTCAAACACTTGCAGGACACCAGCTGACATGAGCACAAAATTCCAGGGAGTATCTTTGACCAGAAGCCTGGATCCCAAGACATTCCATGATGAAGTCACTATATGGTCACCATGGATGAGAGCACAATAGGTGTTGCCCTGGGTTACCATCTTTAAGCTTAATCTTATTCCTGCTAAGCATGCATAGTTGTTTTTCAGGTTTGCTGTTGTGTTCAAACTGATACAAAAAGTTGAGTTCTTTTTTCAACTGTCAATTCCTGCTTCCTAAATTTTGTTTTGTAAACACGGCCAAAGGATTTAACAACCCCTCCTTTCCTTTTCAAGTCACAGATTTGTAATAAAATGGAAGAGTGTGGTTCATACCTAGTGCTGACCTGGGATTTTAAACAATAAGAAATTGGGCCCAGGTTTGCTGTTGGGTTCAAAGTGTTCCAAACAGTGAGGTTCTTTTATCAACTCTCAATTCCAACTTCTTCAGTTATGTTTTGTAACAATGGTCAAGGGATTTAACAATTCATCCTTTCCTTTTCAAGTTAGGGATATGTAATCAAAGTTATACTTAGTGGTACGTGGGGTTATTATAGAACAAAAATGTACAGACACAAGTGCAAGTTTTGAGCAAAGAGCGAGTTAATCACTCCTCCTAGAGCCCACAACCCACCTTCTCCTTATCTGCTCATCTAGTCAAATGATTTAAAGTAAGCATGGGGTGGAATCAGCAGAAAAACTCTGGTAGCATGAATAACCAGAAGAGATCAACACCCCACCCAAGGAAGGCTATGGCAGATGCAAAAGAAGATCCCATTCATAAACAGATGGTTGAGACATCAGAAATCAAATTCAGAATTTGGATTTCAAATATGATTAATGGCATAGAGGCAAAGTTTGAATTAGAAATTCAAGGAGCATTCAAAAAGTTATCTCAGGAATTCACTGGATTCAAAGACAAAATCACAAAAGATTTTGACACATTGAGACAAAAATTTGTAGCCCTCAAAATCTGACAAATACAGTAGAATCCCTCAGTAACAGAATTGAGAAAGCAGAAGAAATGATTTATGACAGTGAAGACAAAGATTTGAACTCTCCCAAGAGCACAAAGAGAAACAGAAATGCAGAGCAAAATGGATCATTTTCTCAGAGAGCTTGGGAATTATTTCAAGAAAACTAATATACATCTTATAGGAATTAGGAATCTCTGAAGGTGGTGAAGATACTTCACAAAGCATAGAGGATCTTCTTCATGGATTGAAGAAAGAGGGGGTGGTGCCTGTGGCTCAAGGAGGAAAGTGCTGGCCCCGTATGCCAAGGGTGGCAGGTTCAAACCCAGCCCTGGCCAAAAAACTGCAATAAAAAAAAATTAAGAAAGAGAACTTTGCAGACAAGCCCAGAGATTCTGAAATTTAGATAGCAGACAGTTTCAGAAACCCAACATGACTCAACCTGAATAAGACATCCCCCAGGCACATCATAATTAACTTCATCAAATTTAACGTGAAGGAGAAAATTCTGACAGCAGCCAGATGTAGGAATACCATAACCTACAAAGGGAAAAAATATTAGAATGACTGAATATCTCTCTGCTGAAACATTTCAAGCCAGAAGAGGGTAGTCATTGACTTTTAGTCTCCTAAAACAAAATAATTTTAACCCAGGATCCTGTATCCTGCTAACCTGAGTTTTATTAAATTAAATACTTTAATGGCAGAAATTTGCCATAACTAAACCCAGTCTTCAGGATATTCTCAGACCTACCGTACATAATGACCAGTATAATACCCCACCACGAAAGTAAACTCACTCAGGAACTTTTGATCAAATTCCAAATTCCACACTGATGAAAGAATTATAAATGTCCACTGAACTTTTGAAAATTTTGATAACCAAAATTTGATCAGGCCTTTCAATATTCTCAATTGATGTGAATGGCTTCAAGTGTCCTCTAAAGAGTCACAGTTTGGTGACTGGACACAAAAACTCAGGCCAGATATCTACTGCATACAAGAATCTCATCTTAGCTTGAAAGATAAATATAGACTCAGGGTAAAACAATGGTCATGTATATTTTAGGAAAATGGAAAGCAGAAAATAAGCACATGTTGTAAATTTATTTGCAGATACAATAGGATTTAAACCAAACAAAGGAAGCAAGGATAAGGATGGTCACTTAATATTTGTTAAGGGAAATACTCAATAAGATGATACTTTAATTATTAAAATTTAAAAACCCAACCTGAATGCTATTCAATTTATAAGAGACACTCTAACAGGCATTGGCAACTTGATTACTTTCAGCTTTGTCATAATCGGAGATTTTAACACTCCTTTGCTATTGTTGGATAGATCCTTCAATAAGAAACCAAGCAAATAAATTTTAGATGGAAACAACCATTTGACATTCCCTGGTACATTCTCTGTGTACTCTTAGATTTAAGAGACATCTACAGAACATTTCACCACAACAGAACTGAATATGCATTTCTCATCAATACACAGAACATACTTCAAAAACCATCACATCTTAGGTCACTAGTGTAACATCAGTAAATTTCAAAGCAGAGAAGCTATTCCTTGCATCTTCTCATAATTTTATTATAGAATAAAATTTGAACTCAAGAACAACAGGAATCTGCATACTCATACAAAACAAGGAAGCTAAATAACCTCATGCTGAATGAAATCTGAATCAGAAACAAGATTAAGAAGGAAATTACCAAATTCGTAGAACAAAACTGTGATGAGTGTTATTATGAAGGATTATGTTGATGGTAGTGATGTCATAAAAGTGATAGTATTCATGTAAATGATGAAGGCAGTGATAAAAAAAAACTTGGTATTATGAAGGGTTATGATGATGACACTAATTTATTCTGGTTGCATTATTCTATGTGATGATGAAGACTGTGATGTCATAATACTGGTATTATTCAATTTAATTATGATGGTCATGATTATAGCAGTAATAAAATAATAGTGTTATTATTCAGGATAATAATGATGGCAGTGAATCTGATGTTACAATGGTGGTATTATGAAGCATTATTATGATGGCAGTGATGTCATAATGATGTCATTATTCAGCATGATGACGATGGCATACAGTGTGAACTCATACTGGTGGTATGATGAAGGGTTATGATGATGGCTGTGATGTGATAATGGTGGAAATATTCAAGACAATGATGATGGCTGTTATGTAATAATGATGGTATTATAAATGGTGATGACGATAGCAGTGATGTCATAGAGGAGACATTATAAAGGATTATGATGTTGGCTGTGATGTTATAATGGTGGTATTATTCAGATAATGATTTGGGTAGTGATGTCATAAGGCTGGTATTATCATGAGTGATGATGAAGGCAATTACTGTGATGTCATTATGGTGGTATTATGAAGGGTTATGATGATGGCAGTGATTTCATTATTTTGTTACTCTTGAGTATGATGATGAAGACAGGGTCTATGATGTCATAATGGTGGTATTATAAAGGGTTATGATGATGGCATTGATGTCATAATGTTGGTAATATTCATGATAATGATGATTATACTGATGTGTTAATTTTGGTATTATTCATGGTAATGATGACTGCATTGATGCAATAGTGGCGGTATTTTGAAGGGCTATGATGATACCATGATGTCATAATGATGGCATTATTTACTGTAAAGATGATGGCAGTAATGTCACAATGGTAGCATTGCTCATGGTAATGATGATGGCAGTGTTTTCATACTGGTGGTATTATTCATCGGGATGATGAAGTCAATGTCTGTATTGTCACAATGGAGGTGTGATTAAGGGTTATGATGAAGGCAGTCATGTCATAATGGTGGTATTACTCATAGCAATGATGATAGCAGTAATGTCATAATGGTGGTATTATGAAGGGTTATGATAATGGCAGTGATGTCATTGTGCTGGTATTATTCAGTGTGATGATTAAGACAGTGTTTCAGATGTCATAATGGGGGTATTATGAAGGGCTATGTTGATGGCAGTGATGCCACACTGGTGGCATTATTCATGGTAATCATGATAGCAGTGATGTCATAATGGTGGTATTATGAAGGGTTATAATGAAGGCAGTGTCTGTGATATCATTATTGTGTTATTATGAAGGCTTATTATGATACCACTGATCTCATAATGGTGGGATTACCCACAGTAATGATGATGGCAGTGATGTCATATCAGTGGAATTATAAAGGGTTATGATGATGGCAGTCCTGACATAATGCTGGTATTATTCAGTGTGATGATGAAATTACTGACTATGATGTCAAAATGGTGGTAATATGAAGGGTTATAATGATGGCAGTAATCTTATAATGGTGATATTATTCAGCGTGATAATGATGACAGTGATGTAATAATGGTGGAATTATCAAGGGTGATGATGATGCAATGATGTCATAATGGTGGTTTTATGAAGGGTTATGATGATGGTAGTGATATTATAATAGTGGTATTATGAAGGGTTATGATGATGCAGTGATCTGTGATGTCATTATTGTGGTATTATGAAGGCTTATTATGATGCCAGTGATCTCCTAATAGTGGCATTACTTATGGTAATGAGGATGGCAGTGATGTCATTCTGGTGGTATTATTCAGTGTGATGATGAAGGCAGTTACTGTGATGCTGTAACAGTGGTATTATCAAGGGTTGTGATGATGCCAATGATGTCAAAATGGTGGTATTATTCATGGTGATGAAGATGGCAGTGATGTCATAAGGGTGATATTATTCACAGTAATGATGGTGGAAGTGATGTTATAATGGTGGTATTATGAAGAGTTATGATGATGACAGTGATGTCATAATGATGGTATTATTCACTCTAATGATTATAGCTATGATGTGATAATGGTGTTATTATGAAGAGTTATGATGATGGCAGTGATGTCATAATAGTGGTATTATTCAGTCCGATGTTGAAGGCAGTGCCAGTGATATCACAAAGGTGGTATTATGAAGGGTTATGAAGATGACATTGATAACATAATGACGGTATTATTCATGGCAATGACAATGTCAGTGATGTCATAATGGTGCTATTATGAAGGGTTATGATGATAGTGGTGATGTCATAATGATGGTATTATGAAGGGTTATGATGATGGTAGTGATGTCATAATGGTGATATTATTCAGTGTGATGATGAAGGCATTCTCAGTGATGTCATAAGGTGATATTATAAGGGTTATAGCAATGGTAGTGATGTCATAATTGTGCTGTTGTTCATAGAATTGATGATGGAAGTGATGTCATAATGGTGGTATTACTCTGTGTGATGATGAAGTCAGTGGCTGTGATGTCACAAATGGTGGTATTATGTAGGGTTATGATGATGGCCCTAATGTCATAATGGTGGTATTATGAAGGCTCATGATAATGGTAGTGATGTAATAATGTGGCATAATTCAGCATGATGTTTATTGCAATGATGTCATAATAGTATTATAAAGGGTTATGATGTTGGCAGTGATGTCATCGTGATGAGATTATTCAGTGTGATGATTAAGGCAGTGGTTCAGATGATATAATGGCGGTATTATGATGGGTTTTGATGATGACAGTGATGTCAGAATGGTGGCATTATTCATAGTAATGATGATGGCAATGATGTCATATTGGTGGTATTAGGAAGGGTTATGATGATGTCAGTGATGTCATATAGTAGTATTATTCAGTGTGAAATCAGTGGGTGTGATGTTGTAATGGTGGTATTATGAAGAGTTATGATGATGGTAATGATGTCATAATGGTGATATTGTTCACCGGGATGATGAAAGCAGTGTCTGTGATGTCATAATCCTGGTATTATGCATGATGATGAAGGCAATAGCTGTGAGGTCATAGTGGTGTTATTATGAATGGTTATGATGATGCTAGTGATGTCATAATGGTGGCATTATTCATGGTAATTATGATGGCAGAGACGTCATAATGGAAGAATTTTGAAGGGGTATAATAATGGTAATGATGTCATAATTGTGTTATCATTCATTCATCGTGATGATGAAGGCAGTGGTTGTGATGTCACAAAGATGAGATAATGAAGGGTTATGATGATGGTAGTGATGTCGTAATGGTGGTATTTTAAAGGGTTATGATGATTGCAGTGATGTTATAATTGTGGTATTATTCAGCATGCTGATGAAGGCAGTGTCTATGATGTCATAATGGTTTTATGTTATAAAGGGTTATGTTGATGATAGTGATGTCATAATGTTTATATTATTCATGGTAATGATGATGGTACTGATGTCATAATGGTGGCATTATTCAGGATTATGATGATGGCAGTGGGATGTCATAATGGTGTTATTATGAAGGGATATGATGATTGCAGTGGTATCATAATGTTGGTATTATTCACTGTGATGCTAAAGGCAGTGTCTGTGATGTCATAATGATAGTATTATTCATGGTAATGATGATGGTAGTGATGTCATAATTGTGGCATTATTCAAGGTAATGATGATTGTAGATATGCAATAGTGGTGGTATTATGAAAGGGTATGTTGATGTCTGTGATGTCATAATAATGGTATTGTGCAGTGGGATGATGAAAGCCATGTCTATGATGTCATAATTGTGGAATTATTATGTGTGATAATGATGGAATTGGCTGTGATGTCATATTGGTGGTATTATGAACGGTTATGATGATGTCAATGATGTCATAAGGTAGCATTATTCATTGTGAATCTGAACACAGTGATGTCATAGTGGTGGTGTTTTGATGATGGCTTTGATTTCATAATTGTGCTATTATTCATAATAATGATGATTGCAATGATGTCATACTTGTTGTATTATGAAGAGTTATGATGAATGTGGTGATGTCATAAAAATGGCATTATTCAGCATAATTATGAAATCAGTGTCTGTGATGTGATAATTGTGCCATTAATCATGGTAGTGATTATGGCAGTGATGTCATAATGGTGGTATTCTGAAGGATTATGATGACGGCAGTGTTGGAATAGTGTTGGTGTTATGAAGAATTTTGATGATGGCAGTTATCATAATGGTGGTAATATTTATGGTAATGATAATGGTAGATGTCATAATGGTGGCATTAAGAAAGATTATGGTGATTGCAGTGTTGTCATAATGGTGGTATTATGAAGAGTTATGATTATGGCACTGATATCATAATGGTGGTATTATTCAGCATGATGACGAAGGCAGTGCCTGTGATGTCATAATGGTGGTATTATGAAGTCTTATGATGATGTCAGTGATGTAATAATGGTGGAATTATTCATGGTAATGAATATGGCACTGATGTGTTTAAGGTGTTATTAGGCATGGTTATGATGACTGCAGTGATGCAATACTGCTGGTATTCTGAAGGGTTATGATGATGTCCGGGATGTCATAATGGTGACATTATTCAAGGTCATGATGATGGCAGCGATGTCATAATTGTGGCATTCTGAAATTATGATGATGGGAGTGATGTCCTAATGGTGGTATTATTCAGTGTGATGAAGCCTGGGATGTCATAATTGGCAATATTTATAGTAATGATGATGGAAGGGTTGTCATAATATTGATATTATGAAGGGTGATGATGTCATAATGGTGGTATTATTCA
>CAUYTI010007396.1:0-49534 GCA_963575145.1 Galago senegalensis | reverse complement strand
GGCTCGGCGCCTATAGCTCAACCGGCTAAGGCGCCAGCCACGTACAGCTAAGGTGGCGGGTTCAAATCCCCAGCCCGGACCCGCCAAACAACAATGACGGCTGCAACCAAAAAATAGCCAGGCGTTGTGGCGGGCGCCTGTGGTCCCAGCTACTTGGGAGGTGGAGGCAGGAGACTCACTTGGGCCCAGGAGTTGGAGGTTGCTGTGAGCGTGATGCCAGAGCACTCTACCCAGGGGGACAGCTTGAGGCTCTGTCTCAAAAAAAAAAAAAAGAAAGAAAGAAATAAAAGATAAACATTGGAAAGGAAGATATAAAATTTCCCTGTGAGTGACATGATTCTAAACATAAAAACTGTACCAAAAAGATATTAAAACAAATTCAGTAAGTTGCAGGGTATAAAGGCAACGTACAGAAATTAGTACTGCTGCTCTATGCTAATAAGAAACGATCCAAAACAGAAACAAATAGAAATCTCATTTACAGCAGCATCAGTATGGTTTTTAAAAAGTAAGTAAACAAAACACTCACTAATACATGTAACCAAGAAGGTGCAAGATCTGTACAATTAAAACTGTAGAACATTGATAAAAAATTCAAGATACAAGGAAATGGAAATTTATTCCATTTTTGTTCATTGGAAGAATTAATATTGTTGAAATGCCCTCAGTAGCCAAAAATGATCTCCAGCTTCAATGCATTCTGTATCAAAATTTCAATGGCATTTTTCACAGAAATAGTAAAAAATATATGTATATATTCTAAAATTTGTAAGACACCACAAAAGAGCCAGATGAACAAAAAACCATTGTGAACAAAAATAACAAACTGAAAGCCTTAAGCTATCTGAATTCAAAATGTACAACATAGCTCTAGTAATAAAAACAGTATGGTAAGGGGCTGGGCGCAGTGGCTCCACCGGTAATCCTAGCCCTCTAGGAGGCTGAGGCCAGTGGATTGCTTGAGCTCACAGGTTGGAGACCAGCCTGAGCCAGAGCAAGAACCTGTCTCTAAAAATAGCTGAGTGTTGTGGTGGGTTCTTGTAGTCCCAGCTACTTGGGAAGCTGAGGCAAGAGAATCACTTAAGCCCAAGATTATGAGGTTGCTATGAGCTGTGATGCCATGCCTGTGGATCACATTAGAAAGCCAAGAAAAAAATCTATGCATTTACTGTAAGTAGATCTTTGGCATAAGTGCTAAGAATGCACAATGCCAAAAAGGGAGTGTCTTCAATGAAATGGGTTGTGAAACTGTTGTGCACATGCAGAGGAAGGAAATTGCATCTTAAAATCAATACCATATATGAAAATCAGCTCAAAACGAATTAAAGACTTTGGCTGGGCACAGTGGCACATGCCTGTAATCTTATCAAGTTGGGAAACTGAGGTAGGAAGATCACTGAGGTCAGAAGTTCTATACCAGCCTGAGCAACATAGCAACAGCAACATAGCAAGACCTATACAATAAAAAAAAAAAAAATCCATGTGTAGTAGAGTGTATCTCTAATTTTAGCTACTCAGGAGGCTGAGGGTGGAGGATTGTTTCAGGCCAGGAGTTTGAGGTTGAAGTGAGCTATGACAATACCACTTCACTCTAGCCAAGCTAACAGATTGAGACTTTGCCTCAGTAAATAAATAAATACATAAACAAACAAACATTTAAATTTAAGATTCAAAGCCATAAAACTATCAGATGAACGCAGGGAAATAAAAAATCTTGACATTTCTAATTTGCATGCAAGGATTTTTTTGGCTCTGACCCCCAAATCATAGGCAACAAAAGCAAAATCAACAAATAATATTCCAGGAAACTCTGAAACTTCTGCTCAGCAAAGGAAGCAATGAACAGAATAAAGTGACAACCTATGGATTGGGTGAAAATATTTACAAACCATACTTCCAACAAGATTTAATATCCAAAACACATAAGGAACTCAAACAACTTAATAGCCGGAAAACAAATAACCCATTCAAAAAATATGGCCAAGCAACCTAAATAGACATTTATCCACAGAAGACACACAAATGGCAACAAGTGTATGAAAAATGTTCAGCATCACGATGTCGTAAGTGAAAAGCCAAGCCAGACCATGCTGACGCCCGTTAGAACAGCAATTATTAAAAAGAAAAAAGATAACAAGTGTTGGAGAGGATGTGGATAAAATGGAACCCTTTTTACATTGTTGGTAGGAATGTAAAAAGGTCAATCATAATGAAAGCCAATATGCTGTTTCCTCAAAAATTAAAAAACAGAAATGCCATTTTGTCCAACAATAGCACCTCTGGGCACATATGCAAGGAGATGAAATCAGTACGTCAAGGAGACACCTGCATCACCATGTTCATGGCAGTATTTTTCACAATAGCCAAAATAAGGAATTAACCTAATTAATTAACCATAGATGAGTGGCTAAAGAAAAGATTATTCTACCTTCAAAGAGTGGAGTATCCTGTCTTCGTGGCGACATACATGACCCTAGAGTCACCACATGCTGACCTTAAAACAAGTATTTTAAGAACTCTAGGACAGAACAAAAGCATGTGTTCTTTATATGTGCAAGAGACAAAATTAAAATATTAGCAGTGCGTGTATCTGGACTGAACAGCGAAGTCAGATAAGGATGCAAGAACCAGGGTTTGAATGGCAGGACGAGTCATTTTAAAAACGTGGGCTAATTACGTGGACCCTAAAAACCAGAGATGTCATTATCTCTTGGGTCTGGCACAAGCTGATTTTTGTTTCATGTGAAACTATTAGCTTAAATTTACACAAAGAAAACGTAGAGGGCTGTAAATGTAGAAAAATAATATGATGTTTATTTTTATTGTCGATTTTGAAAAAGCATAAGAAGGAGAGGAAGAAAAAAGAGATTTGAAAAGTGGAACAGGCTTAATGGAGACCCTGACAAGAGAAAGAGCAAGGTAGGAAGAAAATCATACGTCCTTCCCAGATTTGGCTCCATATGGTAAGAGGATCTGTGCCAAGGACCTCGGCAAACCTTCAGAGGAACTCTGGAGAGGGAGAGCAGCAGAAATAGAAAAAAAAGGAATGATAGATTGTTGCTCATTGGCAGAGTAAGTTGGCCTATGAGAAGACAGGAGAGAAAGGAAACATGGGAGAGTTCTTGCATCATTCATCACACAACTGAGCCGAGACAGACACACTTGCTGTTACCTGATCTTCCTCCCTCATATCTTGCCTTAATGTATATGCACACCTGTTGTTTCTGACCCGAGAGATGTTATATTTAGCAATTAATCTGTGGTTTCCAAGATTTTTTTTTTTAACTTTTGTCATTTGTCAAATTTTTAAAGTAATGAGTTTAGTTAGAAACACATGTTTTTATTCCTTGTGGAATAATTTCACAGGTAAATTAATACTGTATTATAAAACGTTATAACGTCTCTCCCTATAAGACCTTTGATTCAAAGACTTCAAGGCATTTGCAAATAATTACCTTCCTCTTTCTTAATGTATTTTTAAATCTTTAGTTTTCACTTGAAATTTTAAAAATAAATGACAGAGAAGAATTTTAACAAACATTTTCAGATTGCATTATACTGGCAATTAGACTTATCTAATAAAATTGATTGATTGGAATATTGAGATTTTGATTTAATCACCAAATAGTTCCTGTGCCTTTCAATAATTTTTAGAGAATAATCATCAGAGAAGTAATTTTTTGAAGAAGAGTTTGGGGTTTGCAAAAGTAAGCCATCTCATGGAGGCAAATTTTCTTAAAAAGAAAGAAATCAACAAAAAAAGTCTTTCTTGTTTATCATGTTTCTCAGTCTTCTCATTACAGGGTGGACATGAAGTTTATGTGCAATTTAAATAGTTTAACACAGCAAATTGCACATGAACTTTATGGACCCCCGTACTCCTCTCCAACCATGCTCCAATTACATGACAATTATTGGTCATACTGAAATTATTTAAAAGATGTATGAGCTTGACCTAACTCATACTAGCTTAAATTTGGATTTGTATCCAAATTGTATTTGAATTCATTAGCTCTTTGAATCTGCACAGGTTTCTTAAAATGTTTAAGCTTCACTTGATTCAACTATAAATGTGTTGATAAAACGACCTTAAAGTAAGGGGGAGAATGTGCTGGGGAAAGTTCCTTCCTTCTCCCATTTTGGAATAGGTTCTGCAGTACAGGCATGAGCCCTTCTGTGAAGGTTTGGTAGAATTCTAGTGTGAAACCATTTGTTCCAGGACTTTTCTCTTTTGGATGATTTTGTATTATTGATACAATTTCAGTGCTTGATATTGATATATTCAAAATTTCTAATTTTTTTCTGATTGAGTTCAGGGAGGTGATGTCATTCCAGGTTAAAGACATTATTCCAACTCTAACAAAAATTGCTTGGATATTTCACTAAGTTTTTAGAAAGTGACTAGATACGTACATTTTAATACCGATCTATAGAAGTGTTACAGTATTTTCTATAATGTACTGATCATCCATTATTAACTCAAAGCCACAACCACTGCCTTCTTAACGTAGAAAAAAGGCTTCCAAGAATCTCCTTCCACACCTGGTGATGGGTCAGAGTTTGCCAAGAAAGGGCGAATTGAGTAATCTTGAAAGGCAGGGGTGACAAAGAGGCCAGTCTTCTTAACAGGTCATGATACCCATAGGTAAAGATTTTGAAGGGCTCAATAAAAGCTCATTTTTTGTGGCCTTAAGAATCTTTGGAGATTTCTCCAGGAATTCCCCTTCACGGTGGTGATGGATAGAAGGAACAGCCACTTGTCCAACTTCTTCCTGCGTAGCCATCTATACTGTCCCCATTCTTCCAAGATCTGGGTGAGATCTGAACCACTATGGCCTTTCAGACCTTCACTGATCTAAACCTCTCCTAGTTCTTGTAGGCTATCTCGCTATATTAAATATCTTATTTTCAGATGTGAGTAGAGGCTCAATTTTCCTGAAAAAGCCACAGCAAGGCATCCTCCCAACACATGAAGCATTTACCTGTACATATTTCATTAACATTCCGATGATGATCATGTCTGATTGCAATTTTAAGCTGCGTGCATCATACAGAGAGTTTCCTATGTCCCTGGAACAACAACATAGCCACCACTCTGAGAAGAATGATCTCATGCACTCTGCTGCAACATTTAATTTCATTACCTCATTTAGTCCTCAGTTTATATTAAGAAATAGGTCTTTGGTATAACTTTAAATCACAGATTCAGAAAATATTTTTAAATGTGTTTTAAAAGTTAAGGCCCGCAGTTGTCATTAGTCCTTCTTAGCTGCCTTCTATTGTCATCTTTAAGTTCCACAAACAAACAAACAAAAACAAAGTAAACATCAATAAAGAAATGCATCTTCCACTATAGGCGAGTACTGGATTTTTTCATCTCTGTCACTAACATTAGGAAACCATCTGAGGACATAATCAATCCACCATGTAACAAAGATGTTTCTGAAAATCCAGTAACAGAAAACAGTAAAATAAAAACATTTACCTTTTTAATTGGTAAAATTATGATACGTTCTACTCCCTTAACGTTCCAAACCAAATTTCGAAGAAACATAATCTATCATTTGCTCAATGAAAATATTACGAATTAAAGTACATGAGTAATAAAAAGATTGCCTATCATATTATTAAATCATAAAAGCTACTTGAAAAAAAATTAGTTTCTACATAAAATATTAAGGAAGGAAGGCTTCTTTAATCTCCAATAAACAAAACAGAACTGAAATACTGGGTGGTGGTTGGTGAAAGGTGAGATTCAAGGGAGAAATTCTTTCTTTTTTTCTTTATTAAACCTCTATATTACTGCATTTATTAGAAAGGTGGTGGATGGCTCAGCGCCTGTGGCTCAAGCAGCTAAGGCACCAGCCACATACACCTAAGGTAGCGGGTTCAAATCCCCAGCCCGGGCCCGCCAAACAACAATGATGGCTGCAACCAAAAAATGGCCAGGCATTGTGGAGGGCGCCTGTAGTCCCAGCTACTTGGGAGGCTGAGGCAGGAGACTCGCTTGAGCCCAGGAGTTGGAGGTTGCTGTCAGCGTAATCCCATGGCACTCTACCCAGGGGGTTAGCTTGTGGCTCCGTCTCAAAAAAAAAAAAAAAAAAGAAAGGTAGTGGAGAGTCAATTTTCAGACAGGTAGCCTTCGGGGGTTCTTAATCATGCAGTTCTTTTTTTTTTCTTTTTTTGCAGTTTTTGGCTGGGGCTGGGTTTGGACCCGCCACCTCTGGCATTTGGGCCGGCACCCTACTCCTTTGAGCCACAGGTGCCACCCTTAATCATGCAGTTCTTAATCTTGCACTCTAGCTGCACTTAAAGTACGGCCTGTTGGCCAAGTGCCCTTGGAGGCTTGCATGGCATCAGTCACAAGCATGGCCATCTTTGCTATGGCCCCCAGGGTGGCAGAGAGGGAAGGGCTCCTTGGAAAGAGGAAAGGGCAGCCGGCACAGGGCAGGCCGCTGCTGGAGGTCAGCGCAGTCTGCACTATTAAGTTGATGTGTCCTATTTGCTTCCTGAGGCAGCCTTTTTCTTAAACTGGATTTGCTTGCATTCCAATTACCAGAACACGGAAATCCACAGGAAGGTAAAACTGCATGGCATAGAAGGTCAAATATTGCATGTTTCACTCTATGTAGGAACTTACAGAGATGATCTCAAGGAATTAGAAGAGGCTGAGATGTGTGGGAGGGTGGGGGCATGAAGAGAGGTTAGTTAATAGGTACAAAAATGACAGGTAGAAGGATTAAGTTCTAATGTTTGATAGCAGAGTAGGGTGACTCTAGTAAACAAACATGCATTCTATATCACAGAACACCTAGAAGAAAAGGACTGAGAATATTGCCCACACATAGAAATTCTAAGTACCCAATGTGTTGAATGCCCCAAATACCCTGAATTGATTGTTCCACGGTCTTTGAGTGCATCAAATACATGTGCCACATAAAAATCTACAAATTTTATGTATCAAGAAAGGCTCTGGAAATACAGCTAGAATTATATCAGTAGAGTTTTTTTCTTTTTGGGGTTTTTTTGGCTTTTTTGGTCTAGCTATTTACATTTTGATCTAGTGTATCGAAGGATACATTCCAAGTAAAAGACTCATCTAGAATAAAGATGGAGAAAATAGCTTGCTAGTAAGACTAACAGGTCAATTTAAATTTTAATGACAGCTGTAATCTGTAGCAGGACCAGCTACTTCTTACTGGCCTCCATCATCTCACTAACACTGCCTTCTGCTTGCAGCTATCATTTCCCTAAATAATTGATGTTGAGATATAACATACAGTGCACCAGCAGGAAGGATACCTATTTTCATGTGTTCTGTGAATATCCAGCATTTCCCACTAGCTTTATAATCCATCTACTAACCTAAAAACAAAGTACAATCCCAAGTTAGAGTCTATTGAAACTTCAAGTTTACGAAACATTTTAAATAAACAGCTCTTAGCTCCTTTATTATTGATTCCCAATTCTCTTAAAATCACTTTAAATGTGAAGAATTGTCTAAATATGAATTTTACTCACAAAATTGTTGCAAGCGTACCAGAATTCAGTACTTCGTGTCCCCACATGATACCAAACCACGTGAGAGATTCAGCGTCTTCCCTCTGCCTTTGGCTCCAACGCTTCTTCCCAGGAGTGCCTGGCTGTGGTTGTCTCAGGTGCAAATCCACACACACGTAGAGAATGTGTCCCAACATATAAACTTGTTTATTATTTCTATATTATTTCTATTTTCTCTAAACCTCCATAAGGGATCATAAGAGACCCAACAGTTTAATCTAAATTTGATATGAATTCACCTTCACAAATATAAATAACTTTGTAAAATATAATGGACATGTTGATGTAGGGGAATTTTCCTGAGGTAAAATGATGCTTTTGCTTTGCGTCAGAAATTTTGACAGCCCCATGGAAGACTGCCAGTGTTTCTGGGTATACTCTCAAAGTCGTGCTTTTTTTGTTTGTTTGGGGTTTTTTTTGAGGCAGACTCTCACTATGTTGCCCTTGGTAGAGTCTAGGGGCATCACAGCTCACAGCAACCTCACACTCATGGGCTTAAGCAATTCTCTTGCCTCAGCCTCCCAAGTATCAGGGACTACAGGTGCCCACCACAACTCCTAGCTATTTTGTTGTGACTATTGTTGTTACAGTTGTTATTGTTGTTTAGCAGGTCCAGACCGAGCTTGAACCCGCCAGCCCCAGTGTATATAGCCAGTGCCCTAGCCACTGAGCTATAGGCACTGAGCCTCCAATCTTAATAACATATTAGATTTTTGTGACTGTAGCAACATATAAGCATTTTTCTAAGTATGTAAACAAAAATATCAATTGAAGTTTGCATGATTTTATTCTGAGTACAATATTAAAATGTATACTATCTGTGGTATATGATTTACAAATGAAATATAGGTCCTTTGATTCTCTAAATGCCTAAGTATGATAAGAGATAGAGTGGAATTGACAGAAGCTACAAATATAGTATTTTCAGGAATGTAAGAGTCCTTTTAAGAATCCCTTTTCTCTCCTGTTGCCTGATACCCTAAAGTGAGGGCTCTCTCCTCTCCTATCCTCTCTCCCCATCTCCCACCCACTCTCGTCCTTCCAAGTCCATCCATTTCCATTCCTCTATCCTCCAGTCAAGTTTACCCTTTGTATATAATCCACATGTATCCACTGTTGCAATGTCACTAAGTAGATTCAGTATCCAACGTCAATAAGGTACCCTTTTCCCATTTAAAAAAATTACAGCCAGGTGTGGTGGTTCACACCTGTAATCCTAGCACTCTGGGTGACCAAGCAGGTGGATTGCCTGAGCTCTGGAATTCAGACCAACCAGATCCAGAGCAAGACTCCCATCTCTAAAAATAGCCAGGCCTTATGGCAGGTGCCTTTAGTCCCAGCTACTTGGGAAGCTGAGCCAAGAGAATCGCTTGAGCCCTAGAGTTTGAAGTTACTGTGAGCTGTGCCACCATGGCATTCTACTGAGGGTGTCAAAGCCAGACTCTGTCTCAAAAAAAGAACACAAATTTAGAAGTGTAGGAGCTAACAATTTTCTTTAGACAAGCTTTATTAAATTCATATTAAAGTTATGTAATTTTGAAATGGCTCAGTCTTAACACAAACAAGTTCTTTAATTTTATATTTCTTTTAGGACTCCATCTTCTTTACAAAGGTTTTCCCTTGACCTGCATTAACTGAGAAGCAAACATATGTGAAGGTGGTAGATATAAAGTGTTTTTACTACATACACCGAGATTAATTATGTGAGGAGATCATTGTGTTAAATAGCTTAGCTGTGGTAATCACTTTACCACATAAAGCAATAGGCAATCACTTCAAATATATATGATTTTAAGTTTTCAATAGAAAATAAAATATTCTTAACTTTGTAAAAATGTTGGGTTTTTCAGCATGTTCACATTTCTTATCTTTATCTTTTTTCTTTGCTTCAAATCAACTCTTCTTTCCCCACTGGGAAATGCGGAAAGGATATCAAGTTTATGTGGTTGGGGACAAGGGAGGCTCCATTGTACAGAAAATCTCAGTCCGCAGAAGATTGGCAGGTCGGATCGCAGATGAGAAGGGAGGGGCTCCTGTAGTGAAGTTAGCATGGAGGTGGCACCTGCCAGTGCCCCTGTATTAGTGACCCTTTTGCTGCTGTAACAAATTACCATAAATTTAGTAGCTTACGTCAACACAAATTTATCACCTTATGGTTCTATAGGTTACAAGTACAAAATATATCTCATTGAAATAAGATCAAAATGTGGACGATATGTATTCATCTCACACACACTAGGGGAGATTTTGTGTTCTTGTCCTTTTCATATTCAAGCGGCTGCCCCATTCACGTATCACCCCCTCCATCTTCAAAACCAGCGACACTGGGCCAAGTCCTTCTCATGCTCTCATTGTGGTCTGATTCCCTCTTTTGCTTTTGAAGACCCTGGTGATATCATCAGTCTGAGATAATCCATGATAATCTCCTTACCTAAAAATCAAATGATTAGCAACCTTAATTTCCCTTCCGAAAACTTATCTATAAAGTTAATATCTCTTTGTATTGTAGCTTAGCATAGTCACTGGTTCTGAGGATTAGGACACCGCCAGCTTTGGGCCCATTATTCTGTCCATCACAGTTTCCAGCCTGTCATCTCTAATCCAAACTATAACATTGGCTGTAAAAATGATGGCAAAAATATGAGGCTAAAACATTCGAAAAAATTAAGGATGTTTATTAAGTGATTCATGTAATCCAGTGGTGTTTATTAAATGATTTATGTGATCCAGTGATGTTCTAGGCAAAGGAGATTTCTATAAAATCAAAATTAAACTCTGCTTTTACTGTGTGTTTTGAATGTTTATGTTCTAAAGAAACAGAAACAGAAACTGATTACAAAATAATTCATGAATATATTAAATTAATTGTATATCAAGTATGACAGAAAGAATTATGATAATGAAGTTGTTTAGAAAAGAAAACAAAAATCTTAATGAAGGCAATTCTTCTGAAGTCCTGTATTTAGAGTATGACTTTAAAATGCATTATATAGTCAAATTGCTGTGGATGTTTGTAAGTTAATATCATTTCTTGATGAAGTTGACCTTAGGTGCCTTCAAAGATATTTTATTTATTTTATTTATTATTATTTTTTTTAATAGAGACAGAGTCTCACTTTATCGCCCTTGGTAGAGTGTCGTGGTGTTACAGCTCACAGCGACCTCCAACTCCTGGGCTTAGGCGATTCTCTTGCTTCAGCCTCCAGAGCAGCTGGGACTACAGGCACCCACCACGACACCTAGCTATTTTTTCTTTGTTGCAGTTTGGCCAAGGCCAGGTTTGAACCCACCACCCTTGTTATATGGGGCCACCTACTCACTGAGCCATAGGCACCTCCCCCTGCAAAGATATTTTAAAAGAAAGAGAGTCACATCATTATCAAAACTGAGATATAACTGGAACATACATCCTGAACACTCTTTATGCCTGGAATTAAAACAGAGCAAGGAGAAAGGATTCTCACTAATTCAAGTAAACCTGTTTCCTATCTTCCCCATACTAAATCATACTTGGTAATCTATATGATTAAATATTTTAACCTATTAAAGGAAATGAGAGGGTTAAGGACTGGGAATAACAAATTCTTCCACTTTCTCTGCCAACACCAGAGGGTGTTTGGCAGGTGGAGACTTGAAAAATAGGAGCTTCTTGGATGTTTTCCACCCAATTTAGAAAGTTTTCAACCTATATTTCAAATTTCATTTTTCTCTCCTTTTCCTCTTACCTTCCTAGACTGTAATTACATTCACGTTGCAATGGTTGATAATGGCCCACACTCTAAATTTGTACTCAGTCTTTTTTTTTTAACTGTTCTTCAATAGGATCACAGTTAGTACTCTGACTCCTGTTTGGTTAACACTTTTTTCTGTCAAACAAAATACAGCAGTAAACACAAGTACTGAATTTTTCATTTTAGCTATCGTAACTTTTAGCCTTTGAATGCTCATTTGTTTTTGCTTTATACTTCTATTTCTCTGTTGATATTCCCCACTTGTTCACTCATATTAATATATTTTCTTTAATTATTTGTTTTTTCCCCATCTGAGAAAGTATTTGTTTACTTATTTTTATTTTATCTTGTTTTTTATTGTTTGGGATTCACTGAGGGTACAAAGAATTAGGTTTCACTGATTGCATTTGTTAGGTAAAGTCCCTCTTATAATTGTGTCCTGCCCCCAAGAGGTGTACTATACACCATGACCCTTCCAACCTCCCCCCTCCTCACTCCCTCCTTCAAAGTATCAGGTTATCTACTGCTTTCATAATAAAATTGAGTACGCTGGATTCTTGTTTCTCCATTCTTAGGATGCTTTACTAAGAAAAATGTGTTCCATGTCCATCCAGGTTAATACAAAAGATGTAAACCCAGCAGGCATCCTCAAACTCTGACCTGCGGGTCACATGCAGCCCCACTGAGGACATTTATCCAGCCCGCAGGGTGTTTTTGCCACCGCTGCCTATCCTGCTTAGCAGCCGACTCATCCCAGGGCCCTCAGTCCTGCCCTCCAATGATCTGAAGGACAGTGAACTAGCCCCCTGTTTAAAAACTTTGAGGACCCCTGAAAAGTCTCAATGGCTGAATAATATTCCATGGTATACATATACTACAGTGTATTAATCCTGTCCTGTATTGGTGGGTATTTAGGCTGTTTCCTCATCTTGTTGATTGTAAATTGAGCAGTGATAAATAGTCTAGTGCAAACTTCCTTATGATAAAAGGGTTTTCTTTTTTATTTTGAGTAGATGACCAATAATGGGATTGCAGGATTAAATGGGAAGTCTAATTTGAGCTCTTTGAAGATTCTCCATACTTCCTTCCAAAAAGTTTGTATTAGTTTGCAGTCCCACCAGCAGTAAAAGTGTGCCCTTCTCTCCACATCCATGCTAGAATCTACAGTTTTGAGATTTTGTGATGTGGGCAGTTCTCACTGGGGTTAGATGATATCTCAAGGTGGTTTCAATTGGCATTTCTCTAATAATTAGGAATGATGAGCATTTTTCATATGTTTGTTAGCCATTTGTCTGTCTTCTTTAGAGAAGTTTCTATTCATGGCTCCTGCCCATTGATATATGGGATTATTGGCTCTTGTTTTGTTGATTAACTTGATTTCTCTGTTTATCTTAGTTATCAAGCTTTTGTCCAATTCATAATATTTAAATATCTTTCCCCATTATGAAGGTGTCTATTTGCTTTGGTTATTCTCACCTTAGCAGAGATTATCTCCGAATGCATAAGAAACTTTATGCCCAGAAATTTGACAAAGAGGAGGAAATGGATCAATATCTGGAATCACAATCTTTTCCTACTTAACCAAGAAGAAATTGACCTCTTGAACAGACAAACTTCAATCACTGAGATCTTAGAAACAATAAAAAAACTGCCAACAAAAAAAATGCCCTGGCCCAGATGGCTTCACACCAGAATTCTATCAAACCTTCAAAGAAAAGCTTGTACCCACACTGTGAAATTATTCCAAAAAATGACAAGGAATGTGTTTGCTAACACATTCTACAAAGCAAAAATCATCCTAATGCCAAATCCAGGAAAAGACCCAAGTATGCCAATAACAGCCAAGTTTAGAATCTATTCAAGGACACAATTCCCTTCACATTAGCTTCAAAAAACAAACAAAAAAAATGTATGAAATACCTAGGAATATACCAACAAAAGAGGTGAAGGACCTCTATAAAGAAAAGAAAACCTTAAGAAAAGAAATATCAGAAGATATTAACAAAGGGAAGAACATACCATGCTCATGGCTGGGAAGAATAAACATTGTTAAAATGTTTACACTTCCCAAAGCAATCTACAGATTCAATTCAATCCCCACTAAAATACCAACATCATACTTAGAAGAACTGGAAAGAATAATTATTCATTTTGTAGGAAAACAGAAAAAAACCTGTATACCCAAGGCAATTCTTTGTAGGGGCATCACCCTACCAGACTTTAGGCTATACCCCAAGGCCATAATGATCAAAACAGCATGGTATTGGCACAGAAATAGAGACATAGACATTTGAAACAGAATAGAAAACCATGAGCTGAAACTAACATCTTACAGCCAACTGATCTTTGATAAACCAAACAAGAACATACACTGGGGAAAAGAATCCCTATTCAATAAATGGTGCTGGGACAACTTGATAATCACATGTAAAACACAAACTGTACCCACACCTTTCTCCACTTATAAAAGTTGATTTTAAATGGTTAAAAAAGCACTCTAAATTGTATAAAAATATCAACACATTGTACCCCACAAATGCATAAATGTATTCATGATCTATGTGTATATGACTTAATAAAAGGAAAAAAAAAAGATTTAAATCTAAGGCATGAAACAATAAAAATCCTAGAAGAAAATGTGGGAAAAACCCTCGATGATGTTGGACTGGGGAAAGATTTTATGATCAGACATCAGCAACAACTACAACAACAAAAATAAACTAATGGGATTTAATTACACTGAATAGCTTCTGTCCTTCATTCTTTGATCATGCTTTATTTCATTAAATATATAAATGAGAATAAAAGAAAAATAGAGAGGCAAAATGCCGCCATTAGCAATTATGACACTATATTTGAGTATACTCTGAAAAATTGAGTATAAGCTTCCATATTTTTTCAACTATAAAAAACTTGCATAGTACAAGTTTCTTCATAAAGGTAAGAACACAGATAATTCAACGTTTACATTTAGAAGAAAAGAGAAGGAAAACTTGAATGACCAGTATGTAGTGTTTTCTTATATAGGTGAGGAAGTCTTTTGATATAAACAAAAGAAAATAATAATTCAAAATGACTTAAAGTATAAAAATATATTGATACCTCTATACTGGTAGAGATTCTTGAGGAAAGGAGACATTTGCATTGGTTGATTCATCATGATTTTTGCAAGATGATTTTCTGACAAATCTCTGCTCAGCTGCCTACAGTGCCAAGGGTAGAGGGAGAGGGTCTGCATCCCTCCATTCCATTACCAGCAGACAGAAGTTCAAGTCAACCTTACCACATGTAGTGTTTCCAGGAGAATGCATAGCACTAGTAAGATTGTGGTATAAGTGCATTAACGTACCTATCCCTTTGTTGGGAAGAGGGAGCTGTCCCAGTCAGCCGAGAAAGATCATCCCTGGGATTGGAGGTATTAGTCTGAATCAAGGCACTGCTAGGAAAAGGGAAGAGGCTAAAGTTGTTTGAAAACCAACTAACAAATATTCTTTATGCTTTTTACCCTAAATGCAATTTTAACTGTATCTGGAAAGTAAAATTGAATTGTCTAGTTGTAATTTTTTAAATGATAATTATGGGCCAGGCATGGTGGCTCATGCCTGCAATCTTACCACTCAGGGAAGCCAAGGCAGGTGGATCTCCTGAGCTCATGACTTGAGATCAGCCTGAGCAAGAGCTAGACCCCATCTGCAAAAATAGAAAAACTAGTCTGGTGTTGTGTTGGTGCCTGTAGTCTCAGGTACTTGGGAGGCTAAGGCAAGAGGATCACTTGCGCCCAAGAATCTGAGTTTGCTGGGACATATGATGCCATGGCACTCTACTGAGGGTGACGGAGACTCAGTCTCAAAAAAAAAAAAATGAAAGAGTGATAAAAAGAAGGCCCTTCTCATTTATACCATGAGATTAAAAAAAATCATTAAATCCAACTCCAGTATTTAATACTGTACAAATACTCAGAATTTTCAAAAGCTACTTCCAATAAAAGATCATAAAACTAAAAGTATTTTCCTGAAGGTGTATTACTGCCCTTATCCCTTGAGTTACTGAAAAATTAAAGTTAGAAAGTTTAGTCTATTTCCTTTCATTGAATTACTTTAAATAATATAAACAATTAAATTCTTGCCTTCTCTTGAACATTCTTCATTCTGCCCTTTTTATATTCCCCATTCATTCAGCAAATATTAAAGTACTGGGTTCCAGGTACTGTGCTATATTCTGGAGATATAATAAAAGTGTATGATGGGCATGACTCCTGCTGAGAGTCTAGTGGCAAAAACAATTAGCCAATCAATTAAAATGAAATGTGTAGGGCAAACCCATAGTGAGATGGAAAAACATAATAAGGGCCCCTGACCTAGTCTGTAATTGAAAGGGTGTTTGGCATGTAAAGACACAGGTCTAAGAATAAAGAAAACATACTACTTTACCAGGAGAAGTTAAAGGAAAAGCTAAAAGAAAATGGATAAGAATGCTGTTGACTGGGCGGGGCCTGTGGCTCAAAAGGGTAGGGTGCCAGCTCCATATACCTGAGGTGGTGGGTTCAAACTCAGCCCTGCCCCCCTCCCCCAAAAAACAAATACTATTGATCTAACTATTCCAGAAACAAAACTCCGGCAACTTCTATATATATGGAAGTTTTGAAGTTCAATTGCAGGAGATACAAGCGTTATGCATAATAATGATGTGATCAGCCCACAGAATGGTAGGAAGGGCCAGACGAAGTACATTTCCAGAGAAGAGAAGTTAGTAATAGTTTGCTTATACAGGTAAGAACAGAAAGTTCCAATATGGTAATCTAATACATACTTCCACCTGAATCTTTCCCAAAGGATACATACGTATGTCTGAAAACCTTTTCTTAGACAGCATCAGCAGGATCTGGCACGCAGTGGCGAGTGATCTGGGATCAAGCACAAAACCTGTCCTGGGACTTCATTCTGCTTTATTTTCTTTGCACTCATTCTCACCCCTGACTAAGTTGTATACTGTTTGAGGGGGAGGATTGTATTCATGTTATTTAACGCTGTGTCTGGTGTCAATAGTCCTGATGCATAAAAGTTGCTCGGTGAATATTTTTGAATGAGTTTACTGCTGCAGATATGGTGAGAGTATCATTAAAGTCCTCCTCCCTCTCCCATTAGAGCATCTAAGACAGGGTAATTAAAGTCACTGTATTTGCACATGGTAAGTTGTATCTGAGAAACCACTGAACCGTTGACCTACATTATTGATAATAATGTAAACCATTAATTCATTCTAATTTATGTTAGATAAAGATACGGTAATAAAATAATTCTAAGTCCAATGACATAGCATATTTAAAAATATGTGTTAGACAGTTATTATGGTTATATTGGAGTAAAAATTCCTCCGATGAGGAACACCTAGCACTTACCTATAATTTACATGCACTAAGCTATTATTTCTGAGTAGATTCTGAATAGATTTTTATGAACCGTACAGGTAAACGCACCTATATTTTCATATTAGGAAATTCTGAATATTCCCTACAAATGATAGCATGAATTATATTTTGTATAATTTTATTTCTTTTGTTGGAATTCATAACCTAAAATTGTAGAAAACATAATTCAAATAGGAAACTATGAATATTTTATGGCATTTGTTCTCTATGAAGTACTAATATTGAAATGGTATATTTGACACAATTCTTGTAGAATTCCCTTGTAAAAGCTTTGATTTTTCATGAGGTTATTAATAATTATTTTAAGTGCTCTAATCTTACTTTTTGTCTAAGAAGGAAAGATCTTTTTTTAGACAGAGTCTCACTTAACAACCTGCAACTCATGGCCTCAAGTGATTCTCCTGCCTCAGCCTCCCAAGTAGCTGGGACTATAGGAACCTGACACAACTCCTGGCTATAGAGATGAGGTCTAGCTCTGGCTCAGGCTGGTCTCGAACCCGTGAGCTCAGGCAATCCCCTGTCCTGGCCTCCCAAGTGCTAAGATTACAGGTGTGAGCCACTATGCCAGGCTCCTCAAGAAGGAAAGCTCTTTAGTTCATGGTTTTGTCATTTCCCTACAAATCAATGAATTACTAAAAACATTTAGTTTTCTTAACAAAATTTGACAACATGATGGAAGTATATGGAATATTTTTAATAAAACTAAAATTTAGTGCCCAATGCCTGTTTTAAATGTTTGGCAGCTAACCAGAGAATGTATCTGCTGAAATAAATATTCTCAACATCTTGCACTGTATGAAGTAAACTATGCACTCTACTTTGTATATGGATGAGAAAATCATCGTAAGAGGAGATCAATGTATCTGAGATATCATGACCAATGACTTGCAAATAACCTGACAATTTTTGTCATGCTAACATCAAATTATTCAAATTAGTGATTTGATCAAAACATATCTAGATAATGCTTTGCTGCCGGTTGTTATCAAATGTGTATTTAGATATTTTACAACCCGATAATATCTGGCTCATGTTAAGTTACTTACAAGGACTCCAGGTGTGGACATAATCTTGTGGTTCCCGATTTAGTTACTGGTTGGTTTTTCTTCCCATGTGAAAGAAAGCCATATTTTTTTAAAAAGCAAAATTGTTAAACTACAAATCTTTAATGAGGGCTAAATCAAATTTAAGATTACTCAAATGTGTACTTGTTTACATTCTTACTTATTTTTCCAAAAATAAATAAAATATTTATTGGCCAAAAAAAAAAAAACAAAAACAAAAAAAAAACAGAATGCTGTTGACCTAATTATTCCAGAAACAAAACTCCAGCAACTTTTATATATATGAAAGTTTTGAAGTTTAATTGCAGGAGATAGGCGTTTTGCATAATAATGATGTGATCAGCCCATGGAATGGTGGGAAGGGCAGAATGAGAATGCACATACTACAATAAATAATATATTTTAATAAATAAAATAAATAAATAAAATATTTTTTAAATTTCTGAATAAATAAAATATTTTTTAAATTTCTTTCTTACATACCTACTATTTACATGGTATATAATAAATAAACTATTTTTTAAATTTCTTTCCTACATAGATACTATATACATGGTATTCATGCTCAATGAAGTTTGTAAATAAATAAAATATTTTTAAAATTTCTTTCTTACATAGCTACTATATACATGGTATTCATGCTCAATAAAGTTTGTAAATAAGTAAATTTACATTTAAAATGATATTCAGATTTTTTAAGTATTTAATAAACAACATAATTTGTCACTCTGACCCACGTTTTCAAAAGAGCTCAAAACCAATCCACAGGACTGTATTATAAAAATTGTTCTTAACACAGGTATAATTACATCTTAAAAATAAAATTTAATTTACTGGCTTTATTTCAGATTCTTCCCAAACATTTTGTTTTTTAATAGAATTAAATCAAGATATTTCAATGAGTGAGGAAAGGTTCCATTATGTCTAGTTCTCAGAAATGCTTGATGCATTAATTGAAATTGATCCTGAAAATATTAGCTCATCTGATGAAAGTTAGACGGAAATTTTTGTGTCATCGTTTAAAACAGCTAAGCATTACTATTGTTAATGCCAATTTTAAATTCCCTGACTCCAGCTTTATAATACCAGGACATGATCTGTGTTAGGAGTTCCACTAGACTTTTATAGGATTGTTTGGTTCTGCGCAGTCACTATTCAATGAGAATGTCTTTTATTTGTTTTTTCCTACCTGTGAGTATTTATGCAAGTTTTCCTTAAAATTGGGTCCAGGAAGAATAATGACTTGTGAAGACTGAGAAATCTCTGAAGAATCTTATTTTTTTATTCTTTTATTATTATTTTTATTCTTATTCTTGTACAAGTTTCTTCGCTTTCTTTTCTACTCCTTTGTTAGTTACAAGGGAATATTGGCTTTTTCCCCCGGCTCTTTAAGTCTTTTTTCTTTCCAAATAACCAGATGATTCTAATCCTATTATTTTGCTTGACACTTGACCTCCTCAGCCTGGTGTCTAGTTTGTCTAGAGTTTGTAAACACCTGTTGACATTACTATCCGGCAGTCACACTGCTTGGCATTGACCCAAAAGAGCTGAAAACTTTTGTCAGCACAGAAACCTACACATGAGTATTTATACCAGCTTTATTTGTTATTTCCCCAAATTAAAACCATCCAAAAAAGTCTTCCAATAGGTGAATAGGTAAACAAACTGTAGTATACCCAGAAAATGGGAGTGTTATTCTGTGATAAAAAGGCAGTAGGAGGGGAAACCTTAAATACACATTACCAAGTAAAAGCGTCCGTCTGAACAGGGTTACACGGTATGATTCCAGCTCTGTAACGTTCTGAAAAGGCAAAACTGTAGAGTAAAAGGTTCAGTGGTCGACAGGGCTTAGGGGCGAGAAGGGAAGGGATGAACAGGCGGAAAGGGTTATCTTTAAAGTAGTAAAATTATTCTGTGCACGACTCTACGGGTGGATAACATATTCATTTATCAAAATCTATACAACTATACAGCACAAAGGTAAATGTACTTTATGTTTTGGAGGGTTTTTTTGTGGCTGGGGTAGTGTTTGAACCCGCCACCTCCAGTATATGAGGCTGGCGTCCTACTCCTTGAGCCATTAGCACTGCCCATACTTTATGTGTTTTATTTAATAATTTATCAATATTTGTTCATGATTGTAATAAATATTAAATAATAAAGATATTAATCATAGAAAAATCTACATGTGGGAAGAGAGGCAGATATGGGAACTCTCATTATTTTTGATGCAATATTTCTATAACCCCTAAAACTTCTCTAAAAAAATGTTGAAAATAGACTACTTTACAAATGGATCCTGTATGACTTAACAAAGGTTGAACAAAATGAAATGAATGAAATGTCTTTGTAATAATTTTTGTTTAAAGCACTGAGGATTATTGTAGACACTGCTGATTCAGAAACATTGGGATTACATTTGAAATGCATCAGATTTTAATAAATAAGAAATGGCTCACGATACATTGGTTGTTTCTGTTTTTAGTCACTTTTACAATAAGTACAAATGAATACATTTTAATAAATATTTTACATACCTTTAAAACTGGAAATTAATTTTTTTGAGATTTAGTCTCACTATGTTGCCCAGGCTAGAGTGCTGTGGCATCAGCTTAGCTCACAGCAACCTCAAACTCCTAAGTCCAACCAATTCTTCTGACTCAGCCTCCTGAGTAGCTAGGACTATAAGTGCTGGCATGACACCTGGCTAATTTTTCTATTTTTAGTAAAGGCAGGATCTTACTCTTGCTAGGCTGGACCCAAACTTTTGAACTTAAGCAATCTTCTTGCCTCAGCCTTCCAGAGTGCTAAGATTACAGGCATGAGACACTGTGCCAGGCCTGGAAATTAAATATTAACTTAGATGGATTTTAAATGCCATATATATAGATTTGTATGTCTGTGTATGTGTGTGTATTATATCACACATTATATCACACACACACACACACACACACAGACATACTTGTACCCATTTTGTGTATATACTGATAAAATAGGGAACTTGGAAAATAAATCTGAGCTTATGCATCAAATACTTTGCTAATAAGTAATTGTTTTTACTTCGATAATATCTAAAATCCAGGACTTAATTCCACGATTTGCAAAGTGATAATATTTTATATATAATTTTCAACTATCATTCTGGATTCAAGTTGCTGGTATGTGGGCTCTCAATATAGTAACACTAATTTGAAATAGATTATGCTCATTTCCAGCCTTTTAAGTTGCCTAATTATCCAAAGGAAGAGTGTTAGAGTGGCATAATATTGTATTTATGTCTGTCTGTATTATGTCATTTTTGAAAGTTTAGTATGCAATTTATTGTTGTCAGAAATTTTGGCTAAAGGGATTTCTCATTAGTTACATATTCAGTATGTTGATAGTGATTTCAAATAATGAAGACAGTTTGTTGACATCAGACTAGCTGTGCAGAAAACATTACAAGCGCTCTGAATTTAGCATTAACACTTATCCTTGACTCTCCAACTTGACCTGGTGAAGGGTCTGATTCTTCATGGGTAAAACACACTGAGTGTCTCGCCTCTGTTCTTCAAGAGTATGACAGGCTTCCCTTGAGCTTTCAATAGAGACCAAAACATCTTCCATGTGTTGTTGCAAAAAAGATCACGCATTTGGCTCTTTCACAGATTTTAGAGTTCAACTTCTTAAAAAATAAACATTTTATGATACATACAGATTTTGATATCATGCAGCTTTTGACATCTAGGAAATCTGCTCTGCAGAGTGGGTAATTAACCGTTCCCACCACTGTTACTACTCCTTTAACCTACTGGTTTATATAAGTTCTTTCTTTCGCTAATACATATAAATCATTTCTTATATATTCACATATCAGTATGTGGGCTTCTCATTCCCACTGACATCTCTCCTATGCTTTCTTTTCCTATTTTATACAATATACATTTATATCCCAAGCTACGGTACCCAGTATTTGAGGGCTGGTCATTTTAACGTCTCCTCTGGCAGCACCCCAACCGTGAGGTTCCATTCTCTCCTCACCACTCCCATGCCACTCTCGCCTTTGATTCATTTCACAGCTGTGCTGAATGTGGGAATCTGAGTTATTGAACTTGTTGAAAGGCACATAAAAGAGCATTGATAATATCCAATAATGTGTGGTTTCTAATCATGTGAGCGCTTACTTAATTCAACAATCCATCCACTCGTCCTTAATCATCCCCTTGTCACACACTCCATTCTTTTTGCTCTATTGGCTTTCATGCCTAACATTCCAGCTCCTCAAATGTCAGTGCAGTAATATCTTAAAATACACACACACACACACACACGCACATTGAAAAAGAAAATTTTGCCATTGAGCACGACTGTATAATACTTAGGAATCATCCTACTGTAATTCTGAGAATCAGTTCATGTTCACTTTCATTGTAGGGATGGGAGCCTTAGTGTTCTGTAAGGCACAACTTCACTTTTCAGATAATTCTATTTTCTAAGCTATTCCTTCTTCTGATGAAACAAAACCTAAATTAATATATCTATACTATTCTACTTAAAGCTTGATACGTCTGCTTAATCTGTGTAAAATTTTTAACAATAAACATCTTATTATATTTCTATGATTAGTATGTTCTCAAAGCATTTTGATTTCTGTTTATGTTTTTCTTCATTTTACTGTGAGGTGTTTTGAGAGAATGGCTTTTACAAAAGGAAAGGGAAGAGTCTTCAGAAAAGAAAAAAAATTAACAAACATCATTTTTCTTAACCTCAAAATGCACTCAAATCTCAACTTTGTATTAATACAAAAGTAAATATAAATTCGAATATTCTTATTAAGGGTACAGTTATATCCTAGTACATTAAGGAGATATATGTGTCACTAGATTCTAATATTAAAGTTATTCTTCCCATGTAAGTATTCTTTATATACTAAATGTATAGCCACAGAAAAATTATAAATAAATTGGTTTCTCAGAGAACCTATAACAATCTATATTCATTAGCAAGAGACTATATTCTTATTTGAGTTGTATTGGCCACCTGCTAGCTAAGACATAGTTTAAAAGACAGCCTGAATAGTATAAAATCTGTTTCAGTTAAGAGAGGTATGGAATCTGCAACAGGTCCCTCTGATATGTATGAGATTATTCTCAGGTGGTATTTGTAACCTCAGAAATTAGATTTATGATATGATTAAGTTTTATATTGTTCTTCGTTTGAAGTCAAAATGGATAGTTTCATAGCATACATTATTCCATAAGAGAAAAGGGAGCGAGTAAAAGACAAATAATTAAAACTGGAATATTTGAAGAGCTCATCCCAAAAGTAGTGATCGAACTTGGATTGATGGAGGAAAACAGAAACTGAACATTGTGAAATTTGGAATCACGCAGGCAAGTGTACAGCATTGAGAAACTACTTTGAGTTTCAAGAACATGGAGAGATTGTTACACTTAAAAGACTAATGGTTCTAATTTAGGATGAGGACGACTATAGAATTGTGCAATTATTTTTGCAGTGCCTTTATTTCAAAGTAACTTTTCTTACATTTATCACAGTTGGTTCTCAAATTGACCTTATTCGGTAGTCAGGAATCCTGAACATTGTTCTAATTTATACAAAAACTATGTAAGAGAGATTTAGAGACTTACCAGGTAATCCATCGTGCTATGTTCCTAATATGCTTATTTAACTAAATCTTAAAAAGTAAATTTGAAAAACTTGATTTTTTTCTTTTGAAACCCTGAGAGACTTTAGTGTTTTGGAAGGTAAATATTCTCTTGCAACAAAATCACAAAATTTACAGTTGAAAAACTATACTGTGACAATTTCAAAGCCATTTTATTTCACCAAAACACAAACGTAGTTATAGTATAATCCAGCTTGTGAAACATAGAACATTCAGTGTCTTGTGTTAAAAATAACAGCCTTAAATTTAGTCTTCTAAGCAAACTTTCTACATTAAATGTAACTCTGATAACAAATTTCCCTTATATTTTATGTTTTTCCATAGATATGAGATTTGTTATTTACATTTACCTGTTAAAAGATAAGCAACAGTGAGGCAGTGCCTGTGCCTCAGTGAGTAGGGTGCCGGCCCCATATACCAAGGGTGGTGGGTTCAAACCCAGCCTTGGCTAAACTGCAACAACAACAAAAAAATCACTGGGCATTGTGGTAGGTGTCTGTAGACCCAGCTACTTAGGAGGCTGAGGCAAGAGAATCGCCAAAGCCCAAGAGCTGGAGGTTGCTGTGAGCTGTGACATCATAGCACTCTACTGAGGGCAATAAAGTGAGACTCTGTCTCTAAAAAAAAAAAAAAAATTGAGGAAAAGTGTTAATGCATTATAATGTACATTCTTTCTGAGAAATAATGGCAAATATTTCTTGTAGCAACAATAAATACAATAAACATCATAAAGGCACATTTGGGAGCCCACTTGAGATTTAAAACTTTAAATTAAATTTAAACTGAACCATAAGTTATAGAGTGTTTGACTAAGTTACGACTCTCATATTCTTATATACCCACATACAAAGATATTTGTGTAAGGCCTGTTTAATGCTACATAGTATTGAAAAAATGCAGAAAAAATCAGGGCTATGGACTATTCGGTGCTCCTCCAATTTTTTTATGTTTATTTCTTGCCCTGTTCCCAAAGTGTTGATATTTGAAAATGGGGCCTTTTAGAGGTAATTCTGTCGATGAGGACAAAATGTGAGGCTCTTGTGATGAGATTAATGCCCTTGATGTCTGTGAGAAACAGCCCTCAGCTAGCCGTGACGAGGGCCCTTACCAGGAACCAAATCTACTGACACCTTGCTCCTGGATAGCCTCTAGAACTGGGAGAAACACGTGTCCTCTGTTTAAACTATCTAATCTAGAAAAGATGATGAAAGTAAAAATGATGATACCGAACTACAACCAAACCAAAAAAAAAAAAAAAAAAGAGGTTAAAAAAGTGAGGAAAAAATTGGAAACAGAGCAAAAAATTAAGAGAAAAATGTGTGGGCACATGCAAATATAATAGCGCCTGTTCACCAGGTGACGCTGTAGTGTCAACAGATGGAAAACACACACCCTGGTTTTACTGTGTGGAATGTGGGCCAGTAGCTGCTCTCTGGTTACAAAGCTGATCTGGTCCTGTCTTCCTGACTTATTTACCCTCAGTTGGAGCTGATCTCTTCATCAACATTCCGTCCTCCCAAAGCTTTCACTAGCTTTCTTAGAAGGCTTTTCAAAGAGTGTCCACTAAAAACAAAGTGGCGTATCTGGGAGTGTGGGGGTCATTGAGCTCACCTCAAGGATGGTTCCCCAGGCCCAGCAGCTGTGCCAGAGCTGGCAATGTACTATGACGCTGAGGACTGTTCCTCCTCTGTGGCCTTTTCCCAGTAGCAGCACCCTGCTTACTAGAGAGCCTCCCTACCCTGTATTCAGTCCCAGCAACTGCAGGCTCTTGGAGGTCACTGGTTCACTCACTCCCCTCTAATGCAGCTCTAGTGAGCACATCAGTCCAAAATCAAATTACTGAAGGACAGCCTCTTCCTGTCCCCAGTCTCCTGCAGGGGGAGCCAGCGAGCCAGTCTCTGCCCGTACAGGGAACTTCCCTTCTGTGCTCATCCTCTTCAGCTCCAGACCTTGTTGGCTCCTGTAGTCTCCCACTGTGCCCCTGCAGTGGTGCCTCTGAGTAGATTCTCCTAGCAGCAGGTGGCTGGAATCCTCTCTCCCCTGATTCACTGTGAGTGGCTGGTAAGATGTCTCTAGTCTGACATCTTGTTCCACCCCCAGGATTTGCAAATATTTTCTCTCACTCCATGGCTTATATTTTCAGATTCTGAACAGTGGCTTTCATTCAAAATATTATCTTTTTATTTATATACTTCTGTTGTTGGTGTTTATGTCTTATTATTATGTGACCAAATATCACATAAACTTTACAACTGACATGTGGATATGTCATTTATAAGTAATTAAACTCATCACATCCTAATAATTTGGTGGATTATTAGTTTTAATTAACTAATTAAAAGGTTTATGTTTAGCAAATACTTTTTCGTGTTGACTCACTTTATTCATGTAGAAAGTAATGCTCCTCATCAGTATTTTATCTACATGCCTGGCAATTCATTTTATATCCCTAAAACCTAATTTTTTTCTCTAAAATATAGATGATATTCTTAAAATTGTTTATAGGGAATAGGTCTTTAAGGCAATAGAATGAAAGTGATTGTAATTATGAATCCCTATATAAAGGAAGGTTGTCATGGTAATTGCTAGGATTATATCATTGTGTGAAATTAACAGCTAGGAAAAATGACGAAACATTAGTGGGTCAATATTTGACCCTTATTACAGACAAGTCAATCAAAATGCTCATACTACAAAAAAGGGAACTCTTTTCTATTCAGAATTTCAATGTGATTCAAATTTATTTTCACAAACTTTTAATGCTTTATTTCTGAATATGCTATTGAAGGTGGTGTAAATTTTTCACATAAAATAAATACATAGGCTTGTAGGAAAGCATGGTAAAGAAACAGTCAAAATGTGTTACGTGAGTTTTGGTATGTATTAGAGAATTGAAAAGGAGAGTCACTAAAAGCAGCAGTTTTCCTCACAGCTCTACATAATTTCCCAATATAAAAGAAAATGAGATTTAAAATTCATTATTTTTTATTCAATAATGTCCATAAAACTTATTGGAATACTGTTAAAGAAAGATATATTTTATGTGATTTCAAGCTGAAAATGTACTTAGAAAGACGGGTGTAATTGCAGCTGACCTCTCAATGATCAAGATTTATAGTCTGACAAAAGTCCTAAAGCCAGGTGAAAGAGAATTAAGAGATACAACCTCACACTAGCAAATGGATGAAGCTGTTTAAAGAAAAAATGTAGAAAGAGTTTCTAAATAGCCAAATGGGTGGGATAAGTCTGTGTATTATAATTATCCTTGTACCACTCACAGGGATAGGGATCCTATTTGGGCTCTTCACGTTGCTATATGCTTTGTAAAAGAGCTGCCCTTCAAAATATTTGAAGTAATGATGCTCAAAACATCCAAGCAAAAGTTGAAAACTCAGTGGTAGGTCAAGACCTGGAGAAACCTCAAAGAGAATCTCAAGACTTAATGATACAAAACTCACAAGATTTTGAAAATCGTTGTGGTAGCAAAGAATAAGAACCATCATATCTAAAATTACATTAGAGAGATGCAAAGCCAGACAGTATTTGAAAATGTATTAAATGGAAATATAATGTTGACTTTTTGCACAGAATTTTCTTCTGGTGGTCTAATTTGAAAAAAAATGGCAAAATAGGAAAATATATATACCATAATGACATCAAGTAAATTTAGTTATAATATATCACAAAATGTCAACACTGGAAGGAATTGTGGAAGTGGTGGGAGGATGGTTGTAGACCATTTGGGTTTAATTGGCGAGATTTATGTTTATGCCTGAATTTTGTGTAGTCTATCTTGGTTGTCTTTTGCACAGGATAATTGAAATCCAAGATTTCTTTTGGACTATTCTCATAACCACATTAAAATCTTTTGGCCCTGTCTTATACTCTAGCTACTGCTACAGAAAACAATTCTATGCAGAATCTGATCAGCCTCGTACAAGCCTCACTGCATTGTACGTCATCTCAGCCTCCGCTTCACACCCGGGCTTACTGAGCTGAACCTCCCTGAAATTGTAATACAGACACACATGAAAATTTGCCCAACACTCACGTATTAAAATCATAAGTGTAGTGTAATAAAAGCGCATGGTGGCAGCTTTACCCATGAAATATGGGAACACATTGACAAATATGTCTTAGTTTGTTGCCTCAGATGGGCAATTTTTGGATTTATTATATAAAGTCTCTGACAGATGTTCACAAAATAAAGCACTAGTTTCATGTAGCCTCAGCCAAATCAATACAGCATTCTTCTACTGGCTTTTTCAACCTTTCCATTTTATTCCCTATGTTCCACACTTAAGATTCCTGAGATAATATTATCTGAAAGTTTTCTATTTCTTTTCACATGTGTGTGTGCCTTATAGGAAGAACTAAGCATGTCAGAACTTTGGATATCTGTTAACAAAAAAAAAATTGTTATTTATCAGCCAGCCTGAAAGATAATCAAATACCTAATTAAAATCCAATTATTTTATTTTATTTTCTAATACAAAACTAATAAACCACAAAATGACAATCTTAATTATAATTTTAGAAGGTGTTAAGTGCTACTCTAATCGCTTATATTGAATTCTAAACTCTTTTCTAAGAAGAGATTCATTGTAAAAAATGTATAAAACTTTGCATTATTTTCTATTATACTGTACTTTTTAAATTTTCTTACTTATACATGTGTATATTAGGTTTCCACTTTTGCCTTCACAGAATTAAAAAGGCTAAATTTAATGACAATAACAATATCTAACATAAGGACTGAGAACAAAAACCCCATAAAGAACAAATGAAGATAAATAAATTCAGAAAAGAAATCAGACAATTGCTGCAATGAATATTAAGCAATAATAATAGTAATAACGCAAAGAAAGTAACATTCACATTATCAGATAGAAGTATGTCTATTATAGAGTACTTTTATCAGTTAACTTCTTCTTATTATTTTGTTTTTTCCAAAGTCTCAAGAAAATAGACAAAGAATATTTATAAATAAAAGTAAAAGATAATTTCAAAAAAAACAGATCATGCAAAATCTTATAGACAATAGAAAAAGAAATACTTCAAAATCACTCTACTTAATCTGGATATCCCTGATATTAAAACTGGAGAAAATATATTATTATAAAGGGGACATTACAAACATATTTCACTTATAAATGAGGATGCAAGATGATAAACAACTTATTAACATGTTGAATTAAAAATTAATGCTTATGGCGGTTCCTGTGGCTCAAGTGGCTAAGGCGCCAGCCACATACACCTAAGGTGGCAGGTTCGAATCCAGCCTGGGCCTGCCAAACAACTATGATGGCTGCAACCAAAAGATAGCTGGGCATTGTGGTGAGTGCCTGTGGTCCCAGCTACTTAGCAGGCAGAGGCAGGAGACTTGCTTAAGCCCAGGAGTTGGAGGTTGCTGTGAGTTGTGATGCCAGGGCACTCTACCCAGGGGGATAGCTTGAGGCTCTGTCTCAAAAAAAAATTAATGTTTAAGTAATGTACTTTAGTCCAAATTAAATACAATTTATGTGAGAATTGGTCACTAATTTCTTTCTTTCTTTTTTTCCTTGCCCACACCCCCTCCCTCCTTCTCTGTCTGGTCTCCCCTTCCCACTGTGTCATTAATTGTCTTCATATCAAAGTTGAATACACAGCTTTCTTACTTCTCCATTCCTGTGATGCCTCACTAAGAATAATGTGTTCCACCTCCATCCAGATTAGTACAAATGCTGTAAAATCTCCATTATTTTTGATGGCTGAATAGTATTCCATGGTGTACATGTACCACACCTTATCAATCCATTCCTGTGTTGAAGGACATTTAGGCTGTTTCCACATTTATGCTATTGTAAATTGGGCTGCAATAAACAGCCTAGTACAAATGTCTTTATAATAAAAGGTTTTTTTTTTCCCTTCTGGATAGTTGCCCAGTGATGGGATTGCAGGATCGAATGGGAGGTCTAGGTTGAGTTCTTCAAGGTTTCTCCATACTTCCTTCCAAAAAGGTTGTATTACTTTGCAGTCCCACCAGCAATGCAAAAGCGTTCCTTTCTCCCCACATCCACACCAGCATCTGCAGTTTTGAGATTTTGTGATATAGGTCATTCTCGCTGGGGTTAGATGATATCTCAGGGTGGTTTTAATTTGAATTTCTCTGATAATGAGGGATAATGAGCATTTTTTCATATGCTTAGTAGCCATTCATCTATCTGCTTTAGAGAAGATTCTATTCATGTCTCTTTCCCATTGATATATGGAGTTGTTGGTTTTTTCCTGTAGATTAATTGAAGTACTATATAGATCCTGGTTATTAGACTTTTGTCTGATTCAAAATATGCAAATATCCTTTCCCATTGAGTAGGTTGTCTATTTCTTTCGGTTGTTGTCTCCTTGGCTGTACAGAAACTTTTCAGTTTCATTAAATCCCATTTGTTTATTATTGGTGTTGTTGCTATTGCCATGGCAGTCTACCTCATAAAGTCTTTCCTCAGGCCAATATCTTCCAGTGTTTCTCCTATTCTTTCTATACTGTACCTTTTTTAAATGAATTTTATATCATATCATTAAATAGCAATTCCTTAGAGCAAAACATGACTCAGTTTTCAAAATCCCCTTTTTGACAAATGTTTCCAAAAACATCAATTCTATACAGAAATGAAATTTTTTCTGACTTATGAGTGCATCGTTAGTCCACAATAAAATTTCTTTCCTGTCAAGTGAAAATCTTTCATGCAAATAGCCACAGGCATATTGTGACAAGTGTACATCACTGCAGAGGGCCGTGTACTTTTTTCCCTTTCTAAAATGCATCCACCGTGAGTAAATTATGCAAAAATATAAAAGAAGAGATGAGCTCTGGGAAATTCAAGTAGGGAAAGTAAGATATTCTACATATTCATGTTATTTTAAAATTGTTTCAAGTTTTGACTTCTTTGTTGCAATCAGTTTTCCAGAATTTTTGTTCCCCTGGGGACAGAACTACCCTGTTTTTTTTAATAATAAAGGATTTTTGTTCTATCATAACATCATAGCCAGCAAAACTGTCTTGGTGAGATTGTTTGTATTTAACTGCCACCCAATATATTTAGACAGAAAAGGGAGGAGGAAGGATGAATTTGTGGCTCTGTGTCTCTGTCTGTCTCCCTTTCTCTCTCTCTCTCTCTCTCTCTCTCACACACACACACTGCAGCATATGAAAACTGGAGACTTTGGGAAACCACTGGGGGGAAATGTATTTACCAAGGGAAGATTGTCTCCACATAAATAATAATTTTGATGGTGGCTAAAGGAAAGCTGAGAAAAAAAAATGATATAACCACATGTGCATATTGCTTGGAAAGAAATACACGAAGTAACAGACTCTGTCAAATCAATTTATATTTCAAATCCAAACCTTAAGAAAAACTTCACTGTGAATCTCAATCAGCACACAACATGGTTACAAAACAGTCAGCGTATTTCGGTAGCCCAGGACTCAGATTAAACGACAAATCGTTTTTCCATATGTTTAGATTACCCATCAAAGAACTAAAGAAATGGCCTTTTTTCTCAACATGCACTGGTGCCAAAAACAATACCATAATAAGCAGATGTGCTTGGCTATAGCATGACTATCTTTTTACTGGAAAAAAGAAATAGGATCATCTTAAGCTCCTGGGACAAATCTTACTTGTAGATTGATAACTAACATTCATATGTATCTGTGAGATTATTTGTAATAAATTCATCTATTTTATATCTCAGGGTATTTTTTTTCCTAATTCAGGTATATAGTATGGTATAACTTCCAAAGGAATTGCTTTACTTTATTTTTATGAATTTAAAATATCTAATAAAAATTTTACAAAGAAATAAAAAAGCCTTAAAATGAGCCTAAAAATACCCTTCACTTATATTTCATTATTCATACAACACTGTGAGTATGTCAGGCAGATCAGAATGCCAACACAGAAAACCTTGCAAGTTCTCAGTCTTGTCAATTGCAGTCATGTTACAGGAATAATTCATAAACGTACAGTCAGGAGGAGGAAATGTCACAAGCACAAAAAGGGAGACTGACTTAAGAATTTCTCTTTCAGAAATTTAAAAAATTATTATTTACTATCTGATCTATTTTTAAATTGCTTTCTTGAAAATAATTTTAGGTTAATGTTCTCCCGTAATTTTCAGTAGCCTAATAAATATTATTACTATTTTATTTATATATTTTTCTCTTGTTTTGTTAAACGTATGCATATTTCATATTAGTTTTAAGGCGTTCTCTTCAATGATCTTCCTCCAGTTATGTCTGACATAAACGGGAGTATCATAACGAATACGGATTTCTGTTTAGTAAACACGACAGATTTAGATAAATGTCCTAGATGATATTCACAACAAAACACCTAAAAATTCTACATATGATGTGAAAATATATTTTTAAATGCGTAGTTTACTTACCAAAAATGTAAAGGAACAGCAAAGCCAAACCTAGCCGGGAAGAGGGTCTTTTGAAGTTAGAAAAATCATAAACTGGATTTCCACCAAGATGATGGTTTCTGCTAAACTCCAGTGAGTTAAAATTTAACTTTGGGGCTCTGCGCCTATAGCTCAACCGGCTAAGGCGCCAGCCGCATACACCTAAGGTGGCGGGTTCGAATCCCCAGCCTGGACCCGCCAAAAAACAATGATGGCTGCAACCAAAAAAAAAAAAAATAGCTGGGCGTTGTGGCGGGCGCCTGTGGTCCCAGCTACTTGGGAGGCGGAGGCAGGAGACTCGCTAGAGCCCAGGAGTTGTAGGTTGCTGTGAGCTGTAATGCCACGGCACTCTACCCAGGGGGTCAGCTTGAGGCTCTGTCTCAAAAAAAAAAAAAAATTTAACTTTGGATCTGTCTGTATAGAAGCAAAGGAATTAAAAGAAAAAGAAAAAATGTACAGGGGCTTTCCCAGGGTAAAATACAATCCAGGAAATTTTATACATATACAAATATAATATATACATTATATATATATGTGTGTGTGTGTGCTTTCCCAGGGTAAAGTACAATCCCGGAAATACGTATAAATATATATATATATATATATATATATATATATATGTAGAGAGAGAGAGAAGAGATACCAGTATTGATATTAATGTATATATCTCTACAATATTAAATCAGGAAATTACATTAACCAGTAGAAAATATATTAATCAATTCTGTATTGCTAAATTAAAAGCATCCATTAATTAAAGCCATCATAGTGTTCATCTATTCAAACTGGGAAAAATGAATTTGCCACAGTATCTAAGAAAGGGTTAACATCAATATAATTCTTACAACGTTTCAGAACAAAGATAAACAACCAAAGAGGAAGTAACTAAACTTTGCCAGGGGTATGTAAGGAGAAGAAATCTGAATGGGCAAAAAAATTCTAGGAAAAAATGGTATTACTTAATTTATAGTCAGGAGTAAAAATCAAAAACACAATAAATGGCCATTTAAATTTGTTAGATGAGGCAGGGCATGATGGCTCATGCCCATAATCCAAGCGTTTGGGGTGCCCATTAGGAGTTCTAGAGTTGCCTGTGCAAGAGCAAGACCTTCTCGCTACAAAAATAGAAACATATTAGCTGGGCATGGTGACATACACCTGCGGTTCCAACTACTCTGAAGGCTGAGGAAGGAGGATTGCTTAAGCCCAAGAGTTGGAGGTTGAAGTGAGCTATGATGATTCCCTTCCACTCTAGCCTGGAAGATAGGGTTAGACCCTGTCTCATAGTAAATTAATAAATAGCAAAAATTCTAAATATTTAAATAGCTGGTAAGCATATAGAAGAGGGGAATGTTGTTGGAAAATAATATAACACTATCTAATTCCTACATACATATTTTTTAGTATATACTAATTTAATCTGGAAGAGAGTTTTGATATGTAAACCAGGAAGCATTTAGGAAAATTTTTATGAAGGTAAGATTATAGCGGCAAAAGCCTGTACATCAGAAAAAAAAAAATCCTTTCAAATGAAAAATACACACACAGTCACACCCCATACACAGTATAACATATTTATGAAGTAGAATGGTATAGAATGAATTAACTTTCTCTGCATCATCAAGAATCTCAAAATGCTATGAATGGAAAAAACAGAAAAGAAAATACACCAATATTGTAAACTTAACAAATTCACAAGACAAAATTGGCTGGCCATTCACCAGAAAAATATTAAAAACAATTTCAGTGAAATAACCTCTAGCAAAAGAGTTCATGTAATAATTTTATATGTTCTCAGAAGTTAGGTAATGTCTATAAGATCATTTCAATTATTGCTTATTTTATACCCTCCACTATATTAGTAAAGTTTAATGTTTTAAATATTTAGTGAAAATTTAAAAAATACTGTTAAAAATATATTGTAGGCATAAATTACAAATACATTTTGTAATGATATGAAAATATTTTCTGTGAAGACAACCACAGAAATTTCTATTGATGTTAATACTAAAATGTATTGCAAACCCTCTGATGGATCAATATTTGTTTTACCCCATAAACATAATAAACACCATGCATTTTATTATATATAAATATCCTCTTTCCATGTTGTGGCTATTGATGTTATATATACATATGTTCATACTTGCAAAATATTTATTTGCAAGTATAAACATATAATATTGCAAAATATATTTTGCAAATACAAACATACAATATATGTAACAGTTGTATATTTATTTATTGCCAATATGTTTGTCATTATGAATGTCACTTATCCCCCCAATTTTCACATTTCTCTTTTGTTTACACTTCACTTTTTATTCTCTTACCCAAATTTGCTATTCTTATTTGCTTTATAATGCTCAGAAATTCATTCTCGCACATAGTTGGAGATAAACTAAACATAAATTAGGACATGAATATTTATCTTATTTTTTTTTTTTTTTTGGTTGCAGTTTGGCCGGGACCAGGTTTGAACCTGCCACCATCAGTACATGGGGCCAGCGCTCTACCCACTGAGCCACAGGCACCTCTCAGGACATGAATATTTATGAAACATTCCATAGCACGTATATGTTTCATTCACATTATTTCAAACTGATGATAAATCTCACAAAGAACAGACACACTGTTTACTATCAATGTGCAGAGGAAATAGTAGACATCACATTATATGCTGAAGGCATTCACAAAAACATCTTCACTTTATACAAAGATACAAAACAAAATAGAAGATAATTTATCTTTAAATAATTGACATTTTCCTCCCCTAATAGTTTACATAGTCTTGATGCCAAATTGGCAAAATAATTATTATATCCTAAAATGTTTAATTTAGCCAGACTATGTGTCACAGCATTTCATAGCATTCTAAGGGAAGAAAAAAGAAAGGGAAGAAAGAAGGGAAGGGAAGGGAGAGGAAAGGAAGGGGAAGGGGAAGGGAAGGGAAGGGAAGGGAAGGGAAGGGAAGGAAGAGGAAGGGAAGGGAAGGGGAAGGGAAGGGAAGGGAAGGGAAGGGAAGAAAGAAAGAAGCCTTGAATCTCTGAAACTAAAAAGTGGAAAATATGAAATAGGAATAACTATTTGAATAGTGAAGTAGTAATTTCTACAGAACACAGCATTTTATAGTCTATCCACATTAAAGGAAGGCATTAATTTTGTACAGGAACAAAAAATGACTCAGACACATATCATATTCTTAGTAAATTTTTAAGTCTATTAATGTAGCAAGTTACCTTCTGCTGTTTTTTTTCCTTTGTTTTATCTTTGGGATTTCCCCCCCTTTCTTTACTTACTTATTTTAAAAACCCTGATAGTACTTTATTTGTGGATATTTGGTGAGGCATTGTTTCAAGATGTTGTCCTCCTGTGAATAGTTTTACTCATTTCTGCCAGCTTCCCAACAAATTTACAAAACCCTAGGACCATTTTAAAATATATTTTTGGCTTGAAGCTTTGTACCATTATATTTCTGTTATTCTCTGCTGAGTGTATCACATCATATGCTCAAAGGAAAAAAAATAGTAAATGTCCAGATTGTTGAGGAATGGCCTTTCTTTAAAATTATCCCTCCCAATATTTTAAAATTATGACATGAAGATTTTATTAATAAAAATTAGAGAACACATTATTTGGACTACTTGTGCTTTGTAAATAAATGCTTAGCTAGGGGAAATTAATGGTTTGTAGATTGTCCCTTGTTGGTTACTTTGACTATTTTTGTATGTACTGCATGATGGATCAAGAGAGAAACTGGACTGATCATGTTCAGTATGATCACAAAATTTATGTTCCAGATAGACTGATTAACAATGATGAAATAAAGAACATTCATTTTTTTAATGAATTTCACTTTACTGCACTTCATAGTATTTATAATTTTTTTATTATTACCTATACATGTGTTTATTAGGTTTCCATTTTTTGCCTTCACAAAATTACTTAAAGTTTAATAACAATAACAATGATTAAGACAAGGACTAGAAACAAAAACCTCGCAAAGAACAAACAAACATAAATACATTCAGAAAGGAAATCAGACGATTGCTGCATCGAAATATTAAGCAATAATAATAGTAATGCAAAGAAAGTAACATTCACATTGTCAAATAAGAGTATGTCTATTATAGAGTGCTTTGACTCTGAGGTTCAGTATGGAGTCATCAGTTAACTTCTTCGGTTAAGAATAAAGAACATTCTTAGGAACAGATTGGGTCGTACTTCTGGTTGGAGTTTAACCAAATGGATGAATAAGTATGTCATGAAACAACAAACTCCCAAACTTAAGACCTCATTTGATACATTTTTATAATCTTTTCATTTCCATAGTGAAAATAATTATTATTAATATATATTTATAGTTAATGGTACTAACTTAAAGAGACATTTCCATGAGATAATTGATCAAAATTTTCTATTTTAATAGAGTTTGGCAACTAGGAACGAAGCAAAAACCTGTTTAAAAAAAGAATTATTTTACCTCCGGGTTTGTGGTACAATCAGGTATGTGCTCAAAATGATTCAATCTGGACATCAACATTGATTTGTAGCTTTAATGGAAAACATTTATTTTTATTATCAGGTTATGTAATTAAATGAAACTAAAGAGAATTAAGTAAGGAATTGGTTGCTACAGTTTAACTTAAATTCTACACAAGAAAATGGACTTTTAAGTACATAAATAAGTTACAGCAAATGCTAATCTTATAATTTTCAATACTCAATGCAAATTACTGCACATTTTTTTTCCATAACTACAGAGTTAGAGTCACATAGAATTTTCATTTACATTCCTATGGCTTTTTGTTCAATTAAACAGAAAATGTGTTATGCCAACTACAATCTGTATTAACTTTCAGGGCCATGTGTACTTGGTTAGATAGTTGAATCCATCTACCTCTTAGGTTTGCTTACAGTTGGCTGATGAAAAATTTGCTTCCTATAAGGGTACATGTGAATTTTACTAAATGTAGAATATAAATGTCTTAACACAACAACTGAGAAAATGACATGAAGGCTATGTTAACCAGTTGGATGAAAGTATTCCAAATTGTGTATAAAAACAACCCACTGTACCCCATGATAGTATTAATGTACACAGCTATGACTTAATAAAAAAAAAAAACTTCCTTTGCAATTTTTTTTAATATATATCAAAGAGATTTGGGGGGCCTTTTAAAATCACCATTCACATAGCTTATCTTCACCCTATAAACAAATCTGACTTGTATGTGTTTAAGTAAAAGAAAACTCACCTGAATATGCACGTACTTCATGCAAATTATTAAAACTGTATTTTAATTCAGGGTGAAGTTCATTTGGTCCCTCATTTTTCTCATAAAATGAGAATTTTGAAACGCGATGTGTTTCCTTTTTTGACTTAAGGAGTAAATTTTACTTTATTTTTTATTTCAGATTAATATGAGGCACATCTGACAAGATTACGTTGTTTGATTTATAAGGTCAAGTCCGGGTTGCAGTCGAGTCCTTCATTTATTGATACATCATAAAATTCATTTAGACCCTAAGGAAACTTGAGAAACAAATTCCAGTGATGTTATGCAACACAAAAGTATGGGCAATTAGGACGAGGGGAGGCGAATTTACAAAGAAAAGATTCATTATATTTTGTAAAACATGAAACATTTTTTGTATTATATACCCGTCAAATTTACCCAACTGACCTGAAAACTTAATAAATAAATAATAAAAGAAACTAAATTCAAAGCCCTAGAGGGATATTTTTCAGTGAAATAAATTCTTTTGTCTGTGTTTAGAACACAACTTTCCATATGTGCACAAGAATACACTGCATTACATGTGTTTTTGTTTTATATACACAGACGGCCATTTACAGAACGTTTAAAAATAAATTCTCTATAGCTTTTGGCTGGAGCTGGGCTTGAACCCTCCACCTCTGGCTTGTGGGGCTGGTGCCCTACCCTTTTGAGCAACAGGTGCCACCCACCTTTAACATTGTTTTTCAGCAACAGTTTGGTTAGATAGTAGGACAGTAAGATAATGAGAACATAAAATGATGGAGTGTCTCTTCCTCTCCTTCAATCATTTTCTTGTTCATCATCCTCCTCTTTATTCCCACACAGATGTACACAACTACACACCTTTACATGTGCAGAAAATACTCCAGAAATGTAAAGCATTTTCTATAGATTGCGTGTGTGAGGAATAAGATACACTAATTCCATATTCTTTTTATTATTTACAATATGCATGTATACATTTATTGCCTGCTTAGATTTGTTTATAGTAATCACTTAGGTGGTCACTGGTTATGGATTGAAAACAAGTAAGTATTTTTTATTTTTAAATGAGGTTTATTATGGTATTATCCATAGTAATGACTCTTATAATAGTTCTATTAGGGAACCTAGTAAACCTTTTTCTATTTTTATGGTAGGCTTTAGAAAAAACCTTAGTTTAAAAAAAAAACCTGAATGCAATACTAATATTGAAATAATATAAAATTCAAATTACCCACACTTTCATCACTTAATAAAATCAGTGTATTTATTTTCCATTTAATCTTCTAGTATTTATTCATTAATATATTTTTACATGTATATGTATCTGTATCATATATTTGGAGACATATTACAGAGATAATTTTTTATTTTCTGTGTCACATTCTGGAGGTTTCTAATGGTGCTAGTTAACCAGCTCCTCCCGAAGAAAGACTTCTATCTTTTGTTCCAATTCGTTGTTTTTTTTTGAGACAGTGTCAGTATGTTGCCCTTGGTAGAGTGCCATGGCGTCACAGCTCACAGCAACCTCCAACTCATGGGCTCAAGTGATTCTCCTGCCTCAGCCTCCCAAGTAACTGGGACTACAGGCACCTGCCACAATGCCCGGCTATTTTTTGGTTGCAGTTGTCATTGTTGCTTAGCTGGTCCAGGCTGGGTTGGAACCTGCCAGCCTCAGTGTATGTGGCTGGTGCCCTAACCACTATGGTATGGGCACAGAGCCTCTTCCAATTCTTGTCCCAGATGAGTCTCACACACCCTATCACTTTATTTTTGCAGCACCATTTCAAGACAAATACTGGAAATACATTATGGTGTGGGTCAGATACAGTGAGAAGGACCGATAGTGACGTGATCAGGAGGATTTCCATCCACAGACTATTCTCAGAGGTTGATGGATCTTTCTTATACAGGTGTCCCCAATTTAAAATGTTTCAACTTAAAGTTTTTTTAATTTATATTGGTATAAAAATAATAGGCATTCATTAGAAACCATTGTTTGAATATCCATACAAGTATTCTGTTTTTTACTTCCCGTACAGCTAATTCAATAAATTACTTGAGATAGTCAACATTTTACTGTAAAATAAGTGTTTACTTGTTTTCCCCCACTGTAGGCTACACAAACTATTAAGGGTTCCAAAAAGTTTACAAGTGGCTAGGCGGAGTGACAATGTCCTGTAGGTTAGGTATATTAGGTGCATTTTTGACTTAATAGTGTCTTCAATGTTCAGCTGACAATGAGTTTATGAAGGCATAACCTCACGATAAGTCAAGGAAAATCTGTACTTAGATTTAGTCCAGGTCAATTACCAGGTGTTTTATTCACTAAAAAAGTTTAAGCTATTCCTATAATGGCAAGCTTTATTTAAATGTTTCTAACAGTTGTATCTGTGCTGAGGTATCATGTTTCCTTGATATTCTCAGACCAAGGTTGGAAATACCAAGCCAGGTCACATCAGTCTCATAAGCAACACATAGCGCTGACCCCACAAAAAGCTTCAGTGGGCCATATGGTTATCTTTAATCTATAACCATGATATGCCTCTTACTGTGTACTATGCTACATTCTTATTTAATAATATAAAATGGGCCATTTTCCCATTCATCTATTTTTTTTCTCTTCATCCTATTCTTTTTACCACCAGTATCCCCAAAACATAACTGGTTGCCTTGTTTTCCTCATACGAATACAAATATTCTAACATAAATGCATAGACTTTTTGTATGCTGTAGAGTGGTCTACGATTCAAGACATTCCTTTGTACCTTAATTTTCAATTTATGAAAACATCCTGAGTGTTCTTCTATAGTGACACCTACAGATCTATTTAATGGTCCTGAAATACTCTTTAGTGTGGTTACAACATCAAGTATTCATCCTTCTGTTCTTGATGAACACTTAAGTTCTTTACAGAATTCCTCATGGTCAATCCTATAATTCTAATTTTTCTCATGTATGTATTATTTTGTGTGTTTTTTTTTCTGCCAGATAAAAAGCCAAAAAAAAGGCATTGCTGGAAAAAAAAGACATGTGAATATTACAAATAAATTTTTCCTAGAGACAGAAGGCATAGAACACTGTAAAGGGCCTAAAAGAAAAGACACGGAGTGGTCAGAAGGCCAGGGGAGAATTTAGGCCACTGCCTTTTTTGTGGTTTCCATGAGAATGGCAAAGCAGGGAAGCGTGAATAGTTAAGAATTTTCTTATGAAAGATAGAACACAACTATAGCCCAGGATGAAGGAGAAAAATGGAGTGGGAAGGCAGGGGAGGGGGAGGTTTGCTGGAGGGAGGGTAAAAGGCGGGACCACACCTATGGAGCATATTGCAAGGGTACAAGTCAAATCTGTGAAGTGTAGAACATAAATGTCTTAACACAATAATCAAGTAAATGAGGCAAAAGCTATGTTGATTTGCTTGATGTAAGCACGTCAGATTGTATTTAAAAAAATCAACACATTGTACCCCACATATGCATAAATATATTCTTGATGTATGTGTATATGACTTAATAATAATAATAAAAGGAATTGGCTAGTTTGAGTAATTTGCTTAATTTTGGGCTATACAAGTGCTCACTAGTTCCCCAGTATCTGTCCTTGGGTTGTTTAAGGCAGAGGAAGATTGTCTCCTGGAGTATAGGGGCCAGACAGAGGGAGTTATGGCTCTATATTAGTTACTTTACATATCAGACACATGTTCAGTGGAGCCAGATGGCTGAACAGAAACTTCCAGCAATTGTCCCTCAACACGAACACCTAATTCAACAACTATCCACACAAGCAAATCACCTTCAGAACCAGAAAAAATCAGATAAGCAATCCTACTACTTAGTTCTAACATTATATTATGGAAAGAGGCACTGAAGAGGGCAGAAAAGGCAGATTGCATTCCTTACGCCATCCCTCCCCTTTCCTCCACTCAGAAAGAGGAGAGAGAATCTGTGTGTCTGTGTGAAGGAGAGTAAAGTAATTGTGTGTAGCAACCTATGTAATAAGACATGAAGCAACCTATGTAACAGGATATGTAGCAACCTGTGTAATAAGATATGTAGTAACCTATATAACAACATGTGTACTATGTAACAACCTATGTAGCAACCTATGCAGCAAGATGTGTAGGAACCCTGACAGCAGGCTTGCAGAGACAAAGTGGCAGGTTTGTGACACATACAAGGAATCCGCAGACCTTAAGGAATAGACCTTGGCAGTTGGAAATTGATCAGTTCTAGAATTCCAGTGTGGGGGTTGGGCTGGGGGAGGGGAACTTGTTCTTAATAAACAGCCGCTGCGGAGGTTGTTTGGGGCCATTTTTCTGACGCGCATGGGGAGGCCCCCTCCCTCCGGCAAGCTTCAGCTTACAAATCCATTGTCCCGTCTGCTTCCTTGGTGACTGCACCAACAATTGTGGAGTTTTGCAATGAAATTCCAGGTTACCTTGACACAGGAAAACGCAACACAGGGCAGAGTTATGTCAATGGTCCTGAAGGAGTCAGCTCCACCAGAGGGAAATTCTCTACCCCAAAGCCTGAATTCCCACTAACCCCTCCAGTTACAGAAAAAAGAACATTCTGAGGCCTGTACAAAATTCTTAAGGAAGTTGGGCCAAAAGAGCCTGACTCAGTCCTTTGGCAATTCCACGGCTATGTTAGCTCATAGCCATTGGGTTTTGGCCTTGAGCCTGGTTTTAGACATTGAACATGACCCAGTGAGACACTAGCAACCATGGCTCAGCTATTGACCATATCACTTCACCCCTAATTGCAAAGGGGAGAAGAGAGTCTTCTTCCATTTGAGAAAAGGAAGGGGATGAAGTTAGATATTTTGTTTTGCAAGTTGGGTACCACCCCAGCCACAGTAAAATAAAGCACCAAGCACTCTTTTAAGGCCCTGAGTTGAGCCTTAGCCAATGGATGGCATTTCTGGACCCAACCTAAGCCAGAAGAAAACATACTTCCTTGAAAGAAAGGATGTAGTCCAGCCAAGAGTTAGCACCAGCTGAAAAGAGCCCTTGACATTGGAATAAACATCAAAGTTAGCCAGGCATCGGTCCCTATGGACTTTGGGTGAGGCTGGTCTGGCTTCAGGTATGACCTGGCACTAGTGACCATGAGAGTTCTCCCATCATTCCTCTCCCAGATGAACAGCCCAGCATAGGGAGTAAGAAGAGAGTGAAATTTTTAGCTGGCCATCCAGGGAATTCTGTGTCTTATCCAAGTCCTCCAAGAAGGTACCACAAGAAGTCTACGAGAGTCACAGCATTACTGCTATAAAACAGTAACACAAGAAAGAAAGTAAAGCAAATATGCCTCATTCAACAGGATCAACAGAACCGTACCTCACTTATCAATACTAACACTAGTATAAATGTTCTTAATCCTCCTCCATTCAAAAGATATAGACTGACTGAATGGATGGAAAAAATCCAACACAAATACATACTGTCTCCAAGATACCCATTTAATTTGCAGAATTCTTATAAACAAAAGGTAAAGGGATGGGAAAAATTATTCAATATGAGTGTACCCAAAAGTGACTGGGGATAGCAAAAAATATGTTCATTAAATAGTAATAAGGGAGTAATTCAGCAAGAGTATATGACAATTCTATATATATATACCTAGCCTAATCTTTTTATTTTTATTAATCATCAACTTACTGGGTCTCTCACAACATTGATTTCAAATATAATAAAATGTAATATTTTTCTCAAAGAGCTTCTAACTATGAATACTTTTGAAAAAAATGTATCCTCAGAGAGCTTAATATGAATGGAAAAAATTTAAAAGTAGACATATAATTAAAACATACTCTCATAGAGTTAAATTCCAATAAACCCACTATAAGTTGAAAATATCACAGATTGAAATTTGTTATGACTTATATTTACAATTTATGATGAGTTTATGTAAACCAAACTTTATCATAAGTCAAGAAGCGTGCTGAATTTGTATCAGTTTTATGCCACAGCAGTGTCAAAACACCGTAAATAAATCATTGCAAGTCAGGGACCATCTGTAGAATGACAGAGGAGGAAGCACAAAATGACAATTACAAGTTGAAGAGGGAGTATATTTATTTTCAATGTGCAGATGGAAAGAAAAAGGTAACAGCATTGAGATCACGGACAAAGAGTAGGTTACATTCTGAGTACCGAGAGTAATTCATTATATATGGCTCATAAATGGCAGGTGAAGACTTTAACCAAACTCATCTATGAGACCAGTGGTAAGTAGAACAGCTCCTGCCTTTAGTAACTTTCAGAGCAAGGTGTAGTCCATATAGAGCAGGGTATTTTTACTCCTTATGAAATCATGTACAGAAGACCTCCCCTTCTGCTCCCCCACGCACTCTCAGAAGACATAACTAACCATGCTCTTTTAAAGTATCTCCAGTCCCTCTCCCAGATCCAGAGTGACATCCACCCCCAGATTTGAGATACTTACCAGATACCACATGGACCGTAAGTGCCTTTCAGCCTGGAGATTGAGTGTGTGTTAAGTTGTTCCAGAAAGAAGACCTCACCCCAAAGTGGAAGGGCCCCTTCACCATCATCCTCACCACCCCCGTGGCTGTAAGAGTCCATGGTTTGTCAGCATGGATATACCACCCCCAGGTGAAGAAGACCAAAGAGACAGTGGATCCCACTGGAAGGCAGTCCCAGGAGAAAACTCTTTCAAGCTAAGATTGTTAAAATTTTGATTTCTTTCCAGTATAAGCTGGCCCAATACAGTTAATTGTGCTGCCAGGAGCCCCCTAAGACCAATTGGGACCAAAAAAAAAAAAAATCTACCTCTCTCCTCTAATGTCTTCCAAAGTTGCTTAATATAAGAAAATTAGAAGTAGATACAAATGTTTTATTCCACATCATGGAAGACTGACTTATCTGTCCAATTGAACACATGTAGAATTTGAGGTTAAAAAAAGACTAACTTAGGGTGGCGCCTGTGGCTCAAAGGAGTAGGGCACTGGCCCCATATGCTGGAGGTGGTGGGTGGTGGGTTCAAACCCAGCCCCGGCCAAAAACTGCAAAAAAAGAAAAAAAACTAACTTAAACCTCCAAATTCACAACACTACTTAATCAGCTGAATGTACAATTCTCTGTAGCTACTTGCTGTTATCCATTTCATCACACAACTGTAATACAAAGAAATCAAAAATAATTATAGGGTTAATACCAGTATTCTTTAAAATCTTTTAAATTTACATTATTTCCAATATATTCTTCCTAACTAACATAATAGTTTGAATTTTTGACTTTCATTTAAATAAAGACTGCACAATTTCTAATCTCAAATTAGAAAGTTTGTATGTTTTATATCACATTTTGAAATGACACTTTTTTTCTATAAACACGAAATTAGTAACTGAGATGAGGAATAATGAACTGTGAAATTTAAGCACAGACATTTTCTATTTAAAAGGTCAGATCACAGAGGAAAAGAAAGCTTAAGATTTCAATCTCCTCCTCCACATTTCTTCAAAGCACAGAACAATTTTCACATAGCTCCGTTTGACAGACAGTCCCTTCTAGCAAGCAGGTGTTTCAAGGTCAAAAATAAGAACTGTTGGCAGAGATTCCAGAGGAAGTACACAGAACACCAGCCAACATGTACTTGGCCTCCATCCCTCAGTTTCACCAGCACTAATTTCATTCACTGATAATTTTTTAGAGGTAAAATTATTACTGCCTCTGTAAATCTTATAAATGATTTAAGTAAGTTTATTTCCTCTCCTTTTTCATTTTACACTTCAGTTTTGGAAATGGGGATTTCTCCTAAGTGAACGTTCTTTCAAAGCATATCAATCACTGACTCAACTTATTAACATTTAAGAAAATCCATTTATGACATATTTTTGGCAAGTTTTCTGGTCTCCAGTTAAGAGCAATCCTTCTACTTAGCAATGCCTTTTAAACTGTAACTCCAGCTAGAAATGTAACGTATATGTCATTTTTTCTTTCCTTTTCTTTTTAAGCTAGCAGTATTTCTTAAATTTAGATCAAGCCATTAAAATATCCAAATAAGGCTCAAGAGTGACAATGGTGGCCTGTAAGAGTCATGCTCAAGTATTTCTCACTGAGATGGTGATAAGGAAAGAGGAATAGTGAAATTTGTCCCTCATTTCACACAACAGAAAAGGTTTCCAGTAAACTTTTTTTATGGTGTTGAATCAGAGAAATTAAGGAAGAGAGCGACAGAAATCAACACAAGTCATTTTTTTAAATTTTTATTTTATTTTTATTTCAGTTAATAGGTTAGGTAAAATTCAAGTTGTAGCTGAGTCCTTCACCTGTGGGGGGCGCTGTGCTGTATACCTTGCACTGTGACAATTAAATGAGAGCTTACCAGCCCCCCACTTTCCTGCCCATTTCTTCAAAGCACAGAACCATTTTCACATAGCTCCGTTTGACAGGCAGTCCCTTCTAGCAAGCAGGTGTTTCAAGGTCAAAAATAAAAACTGTTGGCAGAGATTCTAGAGGAATCCTCATTCCTTCCTCCCCCTTCCCCTACCTGAATTTATTTGTGCTTTTTTCTCATGTGTGGGTATAGTTGTTTACCTCTTGGTTTCATTTTAGTATTGCACACACTGGACAATTACTCTTCCATTCTTGTGATACTTTACTAAGAAAAATATTATTCAACTCTATCCAGATAAACACAGAAGTTCAGAGTCACCATTTTTATAGCTAAATAGTATGCCATGGTATACACACACCAGAGTGTATTAATCCATTTATGATTTGATGGGCCCTTGGGTTGATTCCACCATTTGGCAATAATGAATTGAGCTGTAATGCACACTGTAGCACAAACATCCTTATGGGAGAATGATTTTTTTTTATTTTATTAAGTCAAAAATACACATAGATCATGAATACATGCATACATACGTAGGGTACAATGTGCTGATTTTTTTTCCTATACAATCTGCCATGGTTACATCAAACCAGTCATCACAGCTTTCACCTCATTTACTTAATTATTGTGCCAAAACATCTATGTACTACACTTCACAGATTTGACTGGTACCCTTGTCATATGCTCCACAGGTGTGGTCCTGCCTTTTACCCTCCCTCTGTCAAACCTTCCTCATCTCCCCTTCCACTCCATTTCTCTCTTTCATCCTGGGCTAAAGTTGTGTTCTATCTCTCCTAAGAAAGTGTGAGAAAATATAAGTAGGTTTCATAGAAATACTGAGTACATTGGATACTTTTTCCTCCATTCTTGAGACATTTTACTCAGGAAAATATGTTCCAGATCTCTCCACGTAAACATAAAAGAGGTGATTTTTTTTTTTTATTTTGGGTAGAAACCTAGTAAAGGGATTGCAGTAGCAAATGAAAGGTCACTTCAGTTCTTACAGGATTTTCCATACTTTTCTCCATAGAGGTGGTATTAGTTTGCAATCCCACCAGAAATGCAAAAATGTTCTTACCACATCCACGCCAGCATTCGCAGCTTTGGGATTTTGTGATTTGGACTATCCTCACGGGGTTAGGTGATACCACAGGGTGGTTTTGATTTGCATTTCTCTGATGATTAGGAACAATGGCACTTTTTCACGTGTTTGTTGACCATTTGTCTTTCTTCATCAGAGAAGGTTCTGTTCATGTCCCTTGCCCACTTATAAATGAGATTGTTTGCTCTTTTCTTATTGATTAGTTTGAGTTATCTGTACATTCTAGTTATGGGCCCTTTGTCAAATTTGTAAAATGCAAATATCTTCTCCCATTCTGAGGGCTGTCTGCATACTTTAGATATCGTATCCTTAGCTGTGCAGAAGATATTTATTTTGATTATGTTCCATTCATTTATTTTTGGTGCTGGTGGAATTGACAGGGGGGCTTTTTCATAGAATCTTTTTCCCAGGCCAATGTTATTTAGAGTTTTTTTCACACTTTCTTCTATAGTTTTCAACATTTCATATCTTAGGCTCGGCGCCTATAGCTCAACCGGCTAAGGCACCAGCCACATACACCTAAGGTGGCGGGTTTGAATCCCCAGCCCAGGCCCGCCAAACAACAATGATGGCTGCAACCAAAAAAAAAAAATAGCCGGGCATTGTGGCGGGCACCTGTGGTCCCAGCTACTTGGGAGGCAGAGGCAGGAGACTCGCTAGAGCCCAGGAGTTGGAGGTTGCTGTGAGCTGTAATGCCACAGCACTCTACCCAGGGGGATAGCTTGAGGCTCTGTCTCAAAAAAAAAAAAAAACAAAAAACAAAAAAACATTTCATAGCTTAAATTTAAGCATTTTGTCCAGGGGGAGTCAATATTTGTAAGAGATGAGAGGTTCAGGTACTGTTTCAGTCTTCTATATGTGACTTATCTAGTCCTTGCAGCACCAATTATTGGGGGATTCTTTCCCCCAGTGTATGCTTTTGTTCAGGTTACCTAGATCAGATAGCCATCCGTGACTGGGTTCAACTCTAGATTCTCTGTTCTGTTTCATAGATCTATAGCTCTATTTTGTGCCAGTACCATGCTGCTTTGATCACTATCAACCTGTAGTCTGACCAGAATTCTGGTAATGTGATACCTCCAGATTTGCTTTGATTTCTTAGAATTGCATTGGTTATTCAGTTTTTGTTCTGGTTCCACTTGAAATAAAGTCTATATTTTCAAGTTCTTCAAAGTATGACACTGGTACATTAATAGAGATTGCATTAAATCTGTAGATTGCTTTGGGTAATACAAACATTTTAACAACGTTGATTCTTCTCAGCCATGAGCATGGTAAGTTCTTCCATTTGTTAACAATTTTTGCCACTACTTTTCTTAGAGTTTCATATTTCTCTATGTAAAGATCCTTCACATCCTTTGTGAGGTATATTCCCAGGTATTTCACTCTCTTTGAAGGTACCTTGAAGGGCATTGTGTCTTTGATATGATTTTCAGCTTGACTCTTATTGGAATATATGAAAGCTACTCATTTGTGGACATTGATTTTTGTATCCTGAGACCTTACTTTATTCCTCCATCACTTCCAGGAGCCCTGTGGTTGAGTCCCTGGGTTTTCAAAGAGTGTGATCATATCAACAGCAAAGTGCAAGAGTTTGATCTGCCTTGTCCCCATGTGAATACCCTTGATTTCCTTCTCTTGCCCAATTGCAATGGCTAGAACTTCCAGAAGTATGTTGAATACCAGTGACTAATGTGGACATCCTTATCTGATTCCAGTTCTAAGTGGAAATGCTTTCAGTTTTACTGCATTCAATATGATATTGGCTGTAGGCTGTTGTAGATGGCTTCTATCACTTTTATAAAATGGCCCATCTATGCCTATTTTCTTAAATGTTCTAACCAGTAAAGGATTCTGAATTTTAACAAATGCTTTTTCTGCATCTATTTAGAGGATCATGTGGTCTTTTTTTTTTGCTTCTATTTACATGGTAAATTACATTTATGGATTTATGTATATTGAGCCAACCTTGCAACTCTGGGATAAATCCTACCTGATCATTATGTATACATTTTTTAATATGTAGCTATATTCCCTTCCCTAAAATTTCACTGAATATTTTTGTGTTGATGTTTAGAAAAGATCTCTAATAACCTCAATCAAAATGAAAAAGAGAAAAAGTAACAGGTACCCTTGAGATGCAAACAATCTGAAATAATACAGAAAACTCTATGCCCAGAAATTTAAAAACATGGAGGAAGTGGACCTAACCTTGAATCACAGCACCTCCCTAAACGCCATGTAGAAGAATTAGAAATTTCAAACAGACCAGTATCAAGCACTGAAATTATATAAAAACTATAATCTCTTCTATTAAAGAAAAGTTCTGGAACACATAGTTTCACACCAGAATTCCACTGAACCTTCAAAGAGGAGAATGTGCTTATAATGCAGAACCTCTATGTTCCAAGACAGAGAGGGAAAAACATGTTCTATGAAGCTAACATCACCCTGATACCCAAACCAGGATAGGACCCATCAGAAAAGGAAAACTGCAGAAAAATATCATTAATTAACACATATCAAATTTTATCTGTTTTAGCTAAAGATGTACTTTAAAGTTATTACTATATAATAAATCAAAATTCTTATAACAATGCTAAAACATCTCATCATTTAGACTACATGAAGTCATTTGGTCCTTATCTAAATAGCTATCAAAGGGAAAAATAAATCAATTTACATTTGGAAATAAAAAGCTAAAGGAAATATAATTGCTCTGAGCTTGTCTATTGATTATGATTTTTACATTAATTTTACTGGGATTGGCTCGGCGCCTATAGCTCAACCGGCTAAGGCGCCAGCCACGTACACCTAAGGTGGCGGGTTCGAATCCCCAGCCCGGACCCGCCAAACAACAATGACGGCTGCAACCAAAAAATAGCCGGGCGTTGTGGCGGGCG